>WSYH01006551.1:0-37586 GCA_036426205.1 Ascaphus truei | reverse complement strand
GATACAGGCCCCTTTAGGGGGTGCCGGTATCCCTCTGCGTTTAAAGGGCCCGATTATGTGACCGCGACCTGTAAACCAAGCAGAGCATTGGGATACCGGCACCCCCTAAAGGGGCCTGTATCTCGGGGAGCAGGGGGTCCCCAGACCTAAAACCAGTGCGGTTCAGCTCCGGAGACCCTCTGCACATCTACACTATAAATAAAACACATACAGTATATACAGTAAATAAACACTCGTTCTTTACCTAAACGGCTATGCGCTATGGTAAAGAAGCAGCATTTCTGTATTTTTAATAATATTGTACAGTGAGCAGGGGGTTCCCTGAGCCAGAAATCTAAACTCAGGGGACCCCATGCACCTGCTCAATATTATTAAAAATACAGAAATGCTGCTTCCTTACCATAGCGGATAGCCGCTAAGGCAATGAAGGGGTAAGCCCTAAACAAACCACTGTTGGGGCTAATACCCCCTTCACCCACCCCCGCTACCCACAATAAAAAAAAACTCACACACAGCAGCCGCCAAAAAATAAATAAATAAATCTAAATAAATAAATGACAATAAATACATTTTAAATACATTTTTATTTATATTGTAGATGTGCAGGGGGTCTCGGGAGCTGAACCGCACTGGTTTCAGGTCGGTGGACCCCCTGCTCCCCGAGATACAGGCCCCTTTAGGGGGTGCCGGTATCCCTCTGCGCTTCTTGGTTTACAGGTCGCGGTCACGTGATCGGGCCCTTTAAACGCAGAGGGATACCGGCACCCCCTAAAGGGGCCTGTATCTCAGGGAGCAGTGGGTCCACCGACCTGAAACCAGTGCGGTTCAGCTCCCGAGACCCCCTGCACATCTACAATATAAATAAAAATGTATTTAAAATAATTTTCAATGTGCCGATGTTTGCGCTGAGAGAGCAGCGGATCTCTCTCTGCTGCAAACACATCTCGCCCCCAGTATGTGCATATACAGTACCGTATACTGAACATGTAGAATAAATGCATAGTTTTATTTATTCGGGTTTATTACACAGTATACTGTTTGGCCGGAAAACATCAGCATACAGCACAATATTATCCATCGAAATCCCCCCATTAGCCGTTTTCTTTTCTAAGGAAAAACAAAATGAAAAGTTTTAATGTACAGTAATGGTCAGCCCCCTAAAGAAGTACCCAGCCAGCCCCAGCAAAATAATACGGCAACAATACAGTACTCACCATACTATTTCCCATTCAGCTTGCGCCGGCGCCGGTCCACTTCCAGTACAGCTTTCTTCATCACCCACGTCGATAGTTTGCAGCGGGACTAGCCCACCTGTAGTCAGCAGGTGAGGCGGGAAATCGCTTAGGTACATGCAAGCTTCATCAAAACTGGCCGCGAAATCCGACTCTGTCTCAGGGTTGTCACTGACAGCGGGACCGTCATTGGAAGCCGGTGCTGGTGCTGGTGCATTGCTTGGCAGGGACTGTCGCTTCTTAGTTGGTTTTAACACGACCCTTCGCCTTTTGCTGCCTCCATGATCATAGATACGGGAAAAACCCTGTGACACACACCAATACCCTCCAACAAATTGGGGCTCAATACGGTGAAAACAGGGGTCACTACATAACCTTTTCCTTATTGCACGCTTCCACAAATGAGGAGTTGGCGAAAATTTGTAAAAGTCAAAGTTTTCGATAAAATACTGATAAATTTGAACAACTGTTGCCATCTTATCCTCTGTTGCATTAATAGCGGCCCATATCAAATAAGCATAACTTCTGTCAGGTTTTTGGAACACGGGCTGCACTTGAACACTCATGGTGGGTCTCTGGAGAATAGTGTAACACAAACTGAAACTGGTCTTTGTCTTTATTTAATATGTAAAGCCTAAATTGATACATTTTTGCAACTCTTCCTTCAGTCTCAAGGCCAAGGCCAAGTTACTGTACTGTACAATGGCACACTGTGGTACAGTATCTTTTTTAAACGAAACAACTGCAAGCCCACACATTACTGATTCGGCGCTTTACAAGTCAGGAGTTTATGCCATCTGGTGGACACGCGAAGCATTGCAGCCTAGTAAATCCTGATCATTATCATTTAACACATCAGCCGCCTGTCAGCCAGGCATGAACCGTGGCTGGGAAGGCAAACGCAACGCAGCATGCAAGAGGTGAGCAGCGGCGGATTCCAGGTTTCTGCCAGGTACAAACTGGGCATTTGCTCGAATAAAGTGTGTCGCAGCAGTAAGTCAGGTTTACAAAGGCCTTGCAGCTCCCCCGGCACTTAATTTAAGTGCCTTCGGGAAGCGCGTGGGGCCTCTGTAAACCCCGCGCCCCCCACAGTTACTCCCGCGCCCCTCCTGGGGGTCACGCCTCCAGTTTGCGCACCGCTGGTCTAAGACATGGCATGTAGGCCACAATATACACTTGGACATGGTGGAGTATGTTGCAGACAATGGCAGCAAGCGCTGCTATTCTGTGACAGTGACAGCGTGGGGAACCTGGTGCGTAAAACTGACCCTGCTCACTATTACTGATGGTCTTAAAGAACTGTATACCATGTTGAAATGTTTACTGCATTTTATTTTTCATTGTAAAACTATGTGGTGGATGTTACGCCCTCATGCGGTGTTGTGAGGACTTTTCAAAAACCAACAGGAGGATGTAGCGAAGTAACTACCTGATGAAGGTCACGGATGACCGAAACGCGTTGTGGTAGCTGTATATCTCCCTGGTTTCGATTTCCCCCCGGCTACACTCTTCATGCACTTTTAATGTGGCAAGTTTGGTGTTTGCTACGTTGTGCATTACGTTGTGCTGTGTTGCGCTGGTCGGGTCCATCTCAAAGACTGCTTTGTGGGCTGCCAGATTCCTGGCCACTACATTCAGCCATTACACACGGTACGCTGTTCTGAGCAAACCCGGACGTGGCTGTGAGGGACGGCTGATCGCGCTGCGAGAGATCTGAGCTGTTCCCAGGGCAGGAACACAGGCCTCAGGCGGATCATCACTGGGCACGAACACCAATGGATTGGAGAGATTGGATCAAACCAGATTCTTTGGACATCAGTTTTTCAATGTGTAAGTCACTAGATACATTTGTTTCATTGTTGATTACAAATCTTTTACAATCGGTGCGCCTTGTGTTTTCTCTTTGCTGTCGGTTCCTCTGTGGATTCTTTCCTTGGTGGATATCTGTGGAGGAGGGGAGCACCTCCACACACAAGCACTGCAAGATAGTGAGAGTGGACCAGCTTCAAGGCCTCTTTGGAAGCAAGAGCGCGGATCAAAGATTGCAATATTGATGTAGCCAAGTCCCCTTGGACTACTGATTCTCTGGCCCCTCTAACACTGTAAGTACCAGTAAAGAGTGGGCAGTGTTTGGAGTAATTCCTCCAGGGTCTGTTATATTGTTCTGTGTGTACTATCATAAAGTTCAGGAATAGCCTGTTATTGTAAGGGGGGGTCTATGCCTGCAGGTAGGTTGGCTTACAAGCCACCCCGGGGAAGGAGGGTCTTTTTTTGCTATAGTTTGAGTGTATTCTGGGAGTAGTTCTGGGCTGTCCTCCATGCTATGATGAAGCAGCAGTGAGACTCTCCTTATAAGGAGTAGGCAGAGGCCTTGCCCTGTTAGGGGGTGAGGTTTGCTTTGGAGGGGTATTCAAGGCCTCAAGCCTGGGTACTACTTCAGGGACTGTATCCTGTGTTATCCTTCTGTGTACCAAATAAACCTAAGTTATACCAACTCTGGTGTGCTAATTAAAATATGACTACCCAAAGAAGAAGTGCCCCTTAGGTCCATCCTAGCCACACCAGGATCCTCTTGGGTTGTAGGTGCTACCACTGATGAAGAACCATCCGTAAGCCTGTCCTAATGCACTCCCTATACCATCACGGAGATCTTCGGACTCCTGTTCCACCTTACAGGTATGCATCAGCACCAGAATACACCAGTAGCGACACAATCTCACTTAGGATGGGGGAAAAGGTGCTAAATACCCTATACATAAAGGTATTTGTGCTAACACATTTAACCCATGACCCACACCTTATTCCTAACATCTAGCAATGGTCTATCTGTGCCAAGATAATATTTGCATAGTATTTATCTATATACCGGGTTATATTTAGGTTTATTTAGGAGTGCACCACACAAAAGGATATCTTCCCCCCCACTCCCCTGTTTTTTGTGCAGTTACAGCTTAACCCACTGTTTGGCATCTTGCTGTCCTGCCACACCACCTCATTACCTTTTTGCCTCAATAATTGCCCTTAATACCTATTTTACCTCACTTACTGCCCCTTATATACATTTTACCTCAGTAACTGCCCCTCATATAATTTCCAGTAATTGCCTTAATTTATTGTTTGCCTCCGTAACTGCCACCTCATATCTTTTTACCTCACTAACTGCCTGTGAACAGTCAGACCTGGAGTTTGGAGTATGCACATCACAACAGTTGGGTTTTCTTTGCAGCCACAGAACATTTATTATAGTGTGGACAAAATCAACAAAAAACTAAATAAAATAATAAACCATCCGGATTAAGTAAGGGCATTACACAGGTATAACTTATCCAGAGAGCATTAATAACAACCAAATGGATTGCCAGCCAGTTTTACCTTTTTCTCAGCTTCACCCACAGGATACTTGGCTGAATCCAAGTATTCCGATTTCCAAAGGGAAGGCTAAATTCCAGAATCATAATTAATAACTCCCCAAAACATTACAAAATATAAAACACATGCATGGATACCTTAATGGGGGTTTTTGTGTGCCTTCCTCTGGATCAATAAGTAAGTGTAGATATAGGATAAAGTATCTGTTGTCTAAATTTAGCAAAGGTTGAACTTGATGGACATACAGTACGTCTTTTTTCTACCTCATTTACTATTTAACTATGTAACTATGAACATGCATTATTGAGACTGTATACTAATTTTGCAACATAGGGGTTCATGGGATGCTCCAGCTAAGTTATAAAGCTGAGCATAATCACAGTGTCTAAAAGTTTTAAAAGTTATTTTTCCATTGTGAGCCAAGAATGAGGCTAGTCACTGTATATACACTCACTCCATCCCTGATACCATAATATGAACTCATACCTTTTAGCACACAGAAAAAAGGACTCAATATATTCTATTAAATGGTTATAGTTTAATGTGTATATAGATTGATAACCTGTATATGAACTGAGGGATTTTCTAAGACATGGATTCCGGTCAGCCCAGATGGCAACCAAGCTTGGTGCCTCTGTGACTGTATGGAGTCTGTACTTGAAAGCCTCAGGGATGCCAAGGTGTTAGAACAGGATGAGTACTGCAGTTCTGCTTGTGTACCCATATCCTGGAGTAAAACGAGGCGATCCAGCAACCATTTGCCCAACCCCAGACTCTGTGGAGCCTGGACAGTGGGTGCGGTATGCAAAGAGTCAAAGGTGCCAGGTTGGCACTTGCCCTTTGCAACCTGAGAAAAGGTGCCCTATCGGCTTTACCATACCGGTAAATCGGTGATTGGCTGGCAGGAGAATTCCCACGCTCTGATAGGCTGCCCAGGTTAGTAAATGAAAACCTGAAAGCCTTAAGAGAGCTTGCAGCCAATCAGGAACACAGATTCCAAGTGCCAAACCAACAGTGGCAAATTCAAAGATGCTCAGGCCTGAATTGACACGAGCCGGCTTCAAAGATTTTGAACTCAGAAAAGTTTCTATGTCCCGCTTTTGAGAACGTAGCAGCTGTGTCTGGCATTGTATGCCGAAAACAGTTCCAGGACTTTTGTGAGTAACTATCGGTCATTGGAAAGTGCTCTAAAAATGTCATCTTGGTGAATTTCATTCCAGAAACCGATTTATGCGCTAGCCCCGTTCCCAGTAAGTGTGTTACCTCATGAATTGTGTTACATTGTGTGTCTGTCTTTTCGTGAAATAAATTAACATTTTGTTTTGCTCAATCAGTGATCCCAGTAATAAAAAGGTGTTAAGAAACCTGATCTCCCATGACAAACTTCCACTGGAGAACCGGGAACTTGGGTCCCTGACCCCGTATGCATATTATGAGCACAGATTGACACAAATATATCCCTTAAAATTCCCGCAACAGAAATCTCTGCTTCCATGCCAACTTGGAAATGTGAAAACATAAAACACTGTTTAATACAGTTATTCTGGACCCAGGCTCATATGTAGCATGTGAGTAAGTCCATGTAGCTTAACTTGTCTCCTTTTAAAGCACACAAAGTCCTTCTATTTTCTTCAACTTTATTGAGGGGAGTTAACAGAAATATAAAAGTTCTATATGTGGATTTTGGTAGCAGATTTCTCTTGTCAGGACAATAACCTATGAGAGGAAGTGTTCTGCTATGGGGAGTGCTTCTCTGAGGGGAAGGTAAAAAGGATTTCCTTTTCTAAGGGAGCAGTAGAAGAAGTGTCTACTCACTTTGGCTGTTTGTTGGAAACAGGGAACACACTTTCCTGTCAGATAGGAACACACTAAGGGGCATCATAATATGCAGATAAGTCAAGGGGAGAGGACTAAACCATTCTCAAACTGTGAGTATTGGTAAGTTGCCAGGGCAACTGACTAGAGGCTGTGTAAAAGGGGATTACTTGTAACAACTATGTTGCAATATACACAGATCTGGCTGCTTCAGAGCAGTGAAAAACCATGTAACTTTAGCAGGGGAGGGCTGGCAGCCTGAGAGCAGGACAAATTCAGAGAAATAAACAATCCTGTTCCAGGATAAGTCATGCATTGGAACATTAGACACAAATACATTTTCTTACTAACCCCATATTACTTGGGGAACCTTATACCTGTGGGGGAACTGGGTCTGGGATACTTGGGTTAAAAATCCCAGAGCCCTTGGGCTTGTTCGGAAGTCTTGGTGCCTAAGAAGGATGGGACCACCTATTTCTGTGTGGACTACCGACAGCTCAACGCAGGGATGGTGCCAGATGCTTATCCCATGCCCCGCATGGACGAGTTGCTGGATGAACTCGCAGGGGCAAAGTATCTGACCACTATGCATCTCAGTAAAGGGTATTGGCAGATCCCCTTGACCAAGGAGGCTATTGAGAAGTCAGCATTCATTACTCCGAGTGGCCTCTATGAGTTCTTAGTGATGCCGTTTGGGATGGAGAATGCCCCTGCTACCTTCCAACGCCTGGTGAATCGTTTACTGGAATGTATGCAGGGGTTTCCCCGGGCATACCTAGACGATGTTGCTGTGTTTAGTAATTTGTGGGACACACATTTAGTGCATGTAGCTGCGGTGCTAACCAGGATTAGGGAAGTGGCACTAACCTAGAAACCCACCAAGTGCTTAGTAGGGATGGCAGAGGTACTGTACCTAGGGCATAGGGTGGGTGGCGGGCACCTCAAACCAGAGCCAGCCAAGGTGGAAGCAATAGTGCAGTGGCCTGTTCCCAAGACCAAGAAGCAGGTCATGGCTTTCCTAGGCACCACAGGCTACTATAGAAAGTTTTTCCCCCAGTACAGCGCCATTGCAAAACCCCTGTCTGACTTGACCCAGAAGCAACAGTCTGCTGGTAGTCTGGTCTCCTGCCTGTGAAATATCCTTCCAGGCACTGAAGACTGAATTGGCCAGTGCCCCTATTCTAGCTGCACCAGACTACTCCAAAAAGGTTTTGGTGCAGACCGATGCTTCGGACAATGGCATTGGCGCTGTACTCAGCCAAGTGGGGTGGAGGGCAGTGAACACTCAGTGGTGTATCTGAACCACAAGTTGCTGCCCAGAGAGTTGGCTTATGCCACCATTGAGGAGTGTTTGGCGATCGTGTGGGCTCTGAGAAAGCTTCAGCCCTATCTCTACGGTCGGCCATTCACTGTGATCGCCTGATCCCCAATCGGTGGGCTGCAAATGGCAAGCACCGATGCCACATACTCCTTGAGCATATTGATGTGATAGGTCTTATTTTGCTCTGCCTCAGTATCTACCTGTACAACATAGGTGCACTCGTTCATCTTTCGGAGTACCAGGTACGGTCCCGACCAGGCAGCCATTAATTTGTTCTCCTGAGTACGTTAAAGAACAAGTACTTGCTGTCCTGGGATGAACTCTCTGCTATGGGTATTCTGATCATACCAAGTCTTCTGCTTGGTCTGAGCAGCCCTGAGGTTGTCCTGTGCCAACCCCATGAGAATCTCTAATCGGTCTCTGAGATCAACCATATATTGAAGCACAGAAGCATCAGTAGTGGTAGTCTCCTCTTCCCATCCCTCATGGAATAGGTCCATAAGTCCCCGTACCCTGCGACCATACAGCAGTTCAAAGGGAGAAAACCCTGTAGATTCTTGCGATACCTCTCGGTATGCAAACAGCAAGTGCTGCAGGTGAATCTCTCTGTCGTTGCCCTCTGCCTCTATAAAGGTTTGCAGAATCTGCTTCAGGGTACCGTTGAACCTCTCACATAGTCCGTTGGATTGGGGGTGGTAAGGGGTCGTGTGCTGGTGCTTCACCCCGCACGCATCCCAGAGACACTGGAGCAATTCACTCATGAATTGCGACCCTTGATCGATTAGAATCTTGCTAGGGAAACCTAACCTAGTGAAAATGGTCAATAATGCTTTAGCTACTGCCCTACCATCAATGGTGGCAAGTGCTACTGCCTCAGGGTACCGGGTGGCAAAGTTCACCCCCATGAGGATGTAGCGCTTCCCGGACCAGCTGGGAATCATGAGTGGTCCCACAAGGTCCACGGCTACTCTCTAGAAGGGTTCCACTATTACCAGTAATGGGTTCAGGGGTGCCTTCACACGATCGCCCGTCTTAAACACTCGCTTGCAGGCATCACAGGACCGGCAGAAAACTGCCACAGACCTGGATGCCTCCGGCCAGTAGTAACACTGCAACAGCCGGGCTCTCATCCGAGTGACCCCCTGATGCTCCGCTAGTGGAATGGAGTGGGCTACCCGCAACAACTGATGCCTATACTCCGTGGGTACCACTAGCTAGCATTTACCGGTCCAGACCTCATCCAACCCCGTGGTCCTTGCTCTCTATACAGGTACCTGTGGTGCCACAAGAAGAAATCCGACCCATCCCCTGGCTTAGACTCAGACACCCGAAGTCTCCTACCCTCCAGGCTGGGGTCGGATCGCACCACATCTGGGTACCTAGCTCTGGCAACCCGCTTGTCAAGGCTAAGTCAGGGGGACTGGGAACAGGTAAAAGGAACAGTAAGTCGGGGTCAGTGTGCGACTTAGGGGGCCCTGCACTAAGCTCAATGGCTTTGCGTTCTGATTTGGCCAAAAAGCAGGTTCGTTAAAAAGGGAAACCACATTGGTTTCAGGTCCGAGGACCCACTAATTCAGGAGATATAGGCCCTGTTATGGGGTGCCGGTAACTACTGCAGTTTAAATCTCCCGCGTCACGTGACCAGGTTATTTACATTCTGCAAGGGAATACCGGCACCCCATAAAGGGGCCTATATCTCCTGAAGTAGGGAGTCCTCGGACCTGAAATCAATGTGGTTCAGCTCAGGAGACCCCCTGCTCATGTACACTATTATTAAAATGTATTTATTTAGTGTATGATCGCCTGTAACAGTCTTGCATGGAGATGGCAAATGCGGGTTTTTTTTATATCAACTAGCATAAAGGTTAATAATGCTAGCAGGGGGGGGGGAAGCAACACGTACGCTGTGGCTATTCTGAGCTATTTTGATCAGGTACGTTAAAAAATGGCCTCAATAAATGACAATAAATACAATAAAAACATTTTACACTTACGTTTTACCCACGATGAAGGCTATCTTCATCCTCATCTTCATTCTGGCCATGCCTCTCCGGTGCTGCAAAACATACACAACAATCACAATAGCCAATGTAATGTCCCCTAACCCCTTAATCACCATAGCGGTTAGTAACCGCTACAGTCATTAAGGGGTTTACCCACCCTCACCCACCACTCGGGAGGCCTACATACCCTCCCACACTAACTCCCCACCCCGTGAGGCCTAACCACCCTCACCCACTACCCACAAGGGAGGCCTACCCACATACCCTTGGGGCCAATACACCCCCCCCCAACACATACAGTACAATAATGTGCAAAATAACTATTATCCAGATATGAATAATATATTATTTGCCCATTATGAAACTCATAAAACACATAAAATATGCATAAATCAAAATATGAATTTAATTGATTGGTTTGCTAATGTTTATGTTCTTTTCATGTATGGCTAATGTATTTATCAGCTTTATTTTGTAATTGTTGTGAATAATGTAATTTGTATTTAGGTAATGGCTTCTTTATGGTACTTACATTAGAATGATGGTGGTTAGTTTAAATAAGAAAAATTTTTGGCAATGGTTTGGCTTTAGGAATTGAATAGGGAATTGTATAATTGATTTGTATTCTATTGTAATTGTTTGAGGAAATGTATTACAATAACAGGACAACTTACAGAGACTGCAACTGATACACTGATCGGATGCATTTGTAACCACTGCCTGATCATACAAACGGTATGTGGTTCCTATACAATACAGATCTCATACAGCCGCGGCCCCTTTTATTGTCCAACATCTCCGAATTTTTTCAGGGATTTTTTCCGAATGCCACACACTTCACCGCATTTCACCACGTTCATAACGCATTCATGCCGCATTCATACCGCATTCATGTTGCATTCATGCCGGCTCACCCACGGTTGATGTGTTTATTGATGTGTTTATTGATAATGGTTCGGATTTAATTGGCTACAATTCTTCGCATATCCGCCAGGTGGCAGATATTCATGAATTGTAATGCGCATGTGCTTCAGTAATGTGTCGACTTGCAGGTGTTTAAAAAAATACCACAGTGGTCCATTGAAACTTGGCCTTGGTATTGTACTGAAGAAGTTACAATAATGTATCAATTTAGGCTTTTCATATTAAAAAATACATGTGACTGGTGTTTTATTGTCCTGAGAGTCCCGACATGAGTGCACCACCACAGTCCGTGTTCCAAAAACCCGACAGAACGTACGCTTATTTAATATGGGTCGCGATTAATGCAACAGATGATAAGATGGCAACAGTTGGTCAAATTTATCAGTATTTTATCGAAAACTATGACTTTTACAAATTTTCACCAGATGCTCATGTGTGGAAGCGTGCAATAAGGAAAAAGTTATGTATCGATCCGTGTTTTTTTCATATTGATCCCGGTGTTATTGGAGGGTATTGGTGTGTATCACCGGATTTTTCCCGTATCGATGATCATGGAGACTTCAAAAGCGAAATGTCATATTAAAACCAACTAAGAAACGTCAGTCGCTGGCAAGCAATACGCCAGCTTCCAATAACGGTCCGACCATCAGTGAAAACCTGGTGACCAGCAACCCTTGCTGTCTGTCCCCGCCCGGATACCTGCAGCCTGAGCCGGATATCGCGTACAGATTCCAGCAAGCTTGCATGTACCAAAGCGATTTCCAGCCTCATCCACTGTCACCTGTCAACTACATGTAGAATCAAGAATACGGGACTGGCAGTGGCTCAGCGCCAGCTGATTGGCAAAGTCTATGGTTAGTAATGTTGCCGTATTTTATTTTGTTTTTGAAATATCAATATCAATGCACAGTCAAGCGATTCTCCTGTAAGCAATATCATTGGCTGAGCAGCTTCTATAGTAGATTCTGCACAATTGGTGGAAAGCTAGGCGCATGCGCATTGGAACCTTCTTCAAACGCATATGCGTGTCATCAAATCTACAGTAGGCGCATGCGCATGTGAACAGGAGACGCCCCCCGAGAAAATTATTGGTGGGACTGACTGTGGGAACTTCTTTAGGGGGCTGACTGACCATTACAGTAAAACTTGTACTTTTGTTTTTCCTCAGAAAAGAAAACTTTGTCATCTCATGCGTAAAACGGCACATGGAGGGATTTCGATGGATAATATCGCTTTGTGTAACAATGCCTGCACATTGCTGAATCGGATTTAAAAAACCACGTACAGTACCGGAGTCTACAGTTTAGTGGCCGTTGTTATTGATTAGGATAAAATACTGTAACTGAGAGCTTCATAGATAACCTGAAACACTATGCTGTTGTTTTCAGACCGTATACAATACTTTTTTTTATATATACTGTATAATAAACCCGAAAAATAAAAAGTATGCATTTATTCTACATGTATTCCAGTATATATGTGTATTCTATACCCGTACATGTATTGTTTTAATACTCTTGTGATGTACAGTATTGAGCATGCCTACAGTATACAGTACTGTATGCCTGGACAATACTGTATGTTCTAGAAACACTGTATTTTGTTACAGTATAAAAGGAGACAATGGAACAATTTAAAACAAATCAACATTTTCTTTTATTGGAGTAAGTACAAAAACATTTATTTACAAATCAATTTAAAAACATTTAAAGTGTACAGCAATTCAAAACATTAACATGTGTATGGTTTACTGCTAGTGAAAACATTTATGTACAGAAAGTCAAAACATTTACAGTAGGATGGTGTACAGTTCAGTAAGTCAGGCATGCACAACTCCAGTCCTCGAGGGCCGCAAACAGGTCCGGTTTTTCAGGATAACCTTGAAAACGGGCCGTTTACGGCCCTCGAGGACTGGAATTGTGCAGGTCTTGTTTAAGTAAAAACATTTTCTTTATTAATATGTTAAAACACGCAACATCTCTTTATTAAAGTACAGAAAGTCAAAACATTTACAGCACAACAGTATGGTGTTAGTAAAAAAAATTCTTTATTAATAAAATTTAAAACACGCAACATCTCCTTTATTAAAGTACAGAAAGTCAAAACATTTACAGTAGGATGGTGTACAGTACAGTTAGTCAGGCCTGCACAACTCCAGTCCTCGAGGGCTAACCTTCAAGGATAACCTTGAAAACCGGGCCTGTTTGTGGCCCTCGAGGACTGGAATTGTGCAGGTCTTGTTTAAGTAAAAACATTTCTTTATTAATACAAGTTAAAACACGCAACAAGTCAAAAAATAAACAACAGTCGAACAGTCACGCAAATTCGATCCCCACCAGATTTTCCTTCAAGGGCCGATGCCTTGTATGACGCAAAATGCCATTAATGGAGTCTCAAACGATTTTCATTAAAGGATCTGAAATTGAAAAATAGCGCCGCAATTCCTCCACAATAGTCCTTCTTAAATTTTCAGGAAGCGCCCTTTTTTTCACGATTTCCTTCATAGTTTACATTTTTGGCCCACCCGCAGTACACCAAGTAGGACACGTGATGTTTAAAAATTAACATGCCATACTTCTGGGGTAAACCAGCACTCATCACCCTATACTTCTCCCTGAGTGCCGGTGGCAGCTCGCGCAGGATGATGTCGGGCACCGTATCGATGCAAGCGTTCAGTATGTAGGTTGGATTCTGGGAGCGGATGTGCTTCTGGGAGCGGGTGTGCTTGTGGCGGCGGGCGAGGGAAGGTTGTCTGAGAGGAAGCTTTCCTCCTATCTTGGTCGCCGTGTGTTATGCCGGTGCTGCCCGCAGACCAGGCCCGTCCCCTGAGCTGAAGGTGGAAGTGGTAATACACACACCTGCAGCAAAGGGAGCGTGTCCGGAGTGTGGTATGAAGCGTTGCCAGGCCAGGTGTAGTAAGGTAGACAATACTTGCCGGTACCGGTTGTAGAGATAGAGTGATGAATGCCTTGCCGAGGTCAGGGAGTGGAGGGTGGAGATAGGTCGTAGTCCAAGCCGTGTTCAAGGGGTTACCAGAGTGAGCGTTGTCCAAGGAGTGCCGAGATCGAGAGCCAGAGGGGGTAGTCGTACAAGCCGCGTCAGAACCTGTGAAAACACTAAGAGAATCCAGAAGTACTTCCATACAGAGACTATGTCGAGCAAAGACTGAGAGCAGAGAGGAGCTAGATAAAGCAGGAAGGTCCAATTAGGAACGGAGGCGGGACAGGAAGAGCTGCAGGGAGACACTGCAGATTGGTGCAGGCATAACAGGCCAGGTGAGTCTTGTTGGTAACCTGAGTATGCTTGTGCAGTGTGCGGGGCGGTGCCTGAGGTCCGGGGGACGGGAAGAAGAGTGTGCAGACTGAGAGTGCTACGTAACTCGTGTACGCGCATGAACCGAGCAAGTGGATGGTGCGGGCGTGTGCGTGCGCGGCGCTGTACAGAGGAATCGCCAAGGGGAGTGATCCCACGACGGCGGCAGGGGCGGGGAGCCGTGGAGGCTGGTAAGGCAGGATTGTTTTGTGTGTCCAGAGGCTCCCTGTGGGGAGGGAGTGCTATTTGTGAGGAGCGTGGAGAACGCCGATTCCTGACACCGTGTTGTCTCCTGGCGTGGTCTTCACGGGGTTGTCATGTTATCCTCCTCGTCAACGGCATACATATGCACAAATTCTTCTGGTGGAGGGGGTGCGCTTGGTGTTGGAAGGCTGTCGATGGACCCATTCATCACATCCATGCCATCCTCCTGCTCTGGCGTTGGGGATACAGGGGCATGAACACCGAGCAAATTATGTATCCCCGCTATGTCAGTCTCTATCTTCTCCATCCGTTGATCCATCGTCTCCTTCCGTTGATCCATCTTCTCCATCCGTTGATCCATATTTAGCATGATCTCTAAAAGAAGATCTATCTTTACCAGCAAAGTAGAGTTCCCGGAGATATCGCACTTAACCCATTCAGCATGCGGTCTAACGAGCTGGTTTTTGTGCATGGCGTGCTGTGGACATCTTTGCTACGGTGGATGAGATGGGGGTTCCCTGGAGAGAAGCGGCAGCGTCGTTGAAGAAGGATGGAGGAGGTGACCTGTTGATTTCCGGGAGAGAGATAGGCAGCGTCGTCAAAGAGGGATGGAGAAAGTGACCTGTGGATTTCCGGGCGAGAAGCGGCAGAGTCGTCTAAGCGTAATGGAGAAAGTGACCTGTGGGTTCGATGGGTTGGTTGCCATTTGTTTTGCCTTGAGTGTACATCACCGAATTTCTTCTTGACATAATAAGGCTTACGTGTATTAAAAACCTTAGCCTTTGGGGTCAGCAGAAGGTTTTCTTTATTAGCCTTTCGCTTTGGACTTGGCTTGGAAATGGCTCCTGCCTTTTGCTTTTTCTGCGTGATAGGCATGGCAGAGGCAAGTGGCTTCCTGCGTCTGTAAAATCGGGGTTGATCCATGGAAGCAGATGGATCCATGCATCCACACAATGCAGTATCTGGACAAGGTAAAGTTCAGATACAGATCATCGAGTGGTGGGCTACTGTATGTAAAGTGTGTAACCTTTTATGCATGGCGACGAGGTACAGGTATTAAAAGTGGGCGTACTCTAATGTGAGTCATTAACATATAAATACACCATCCATTTTATGGATTCACTGCACATTGAATAAACATCGAATATACATTCTTGTGCTTGTATTTCTTTCTACTCGCAGCTATGCCTGTTAAAAAGATTTCAAAGGATCTCAGCATGAGAATTAAGGAGATGTACACAAGTGGACAACGAATTGCAGATATCCAATGCTGGTTAGCTGCTTCTGGCCTCGTTGTGCCATCAACCAACGCGTGCTATCATGCACATGGAAAAACCAAACAACGCACGAGGACACAACGGGAACTAACGCCTAAGTATATTTATATAACTATATAATACAGTATAGCTATTATTGTTTATATTGCTGCATATTAATATAACTATATAGTATAGATATATCTAATTTTATAGTTATTTCGGTATATGTATATAACTACAGTATATAATACAGTATATCTATTATTGTTTATATTGCTGCATCATTAATTGTTTACTGTAAATGATGTGCTGTACTTGTGGCCTACTGCACTGTAACTTACCGGATTGTGGTTTTGCTGTACACTGTAGGGAGACAACTCTTCTGGTCGACAATATAAGTGAATAGAATGATGAGAAGAGTGCCTTAAGGGTCAAATACACTCTGCAGCAAAATTACAATCTCACTGTATCTGAGACCAGCATAAAGAAGATGAGACGCAGAATTGGATGGAAATATGGACGTGTGAGGTTACTACTGGACAGTACAGGAGGTTAAAGTGTTGTTTAAGAAACTGTCCTGTACCTATAAAATTATTCCTTGTCATTACAGAGCGTACCCTATGATAAGGGACGTTAACAAGATCAAGAGAGTGGTCCAGGCCCAGGCATGGATCAACAGTGGAGAAACTTTCCAGGATTGCATCTTCACTGACGAGTCTACTGTATCGCTGGAGAGATTTGCCACCTTTGCATTCCACAAAAAAGGTCGCATATCTATGAAGCCACGTCCAAAACACCCAGTGAAGATGCATGTGTGGGGTGCCATCTCTAGGCGTGGGCCAGGATGCATTGTCATCTTTGAAGGTAAAATAAGTCACAAGCTTTTGCCTTATGCACTGTACTGTACTAGTGTGCAGTTTTTTGAGCACTTTTCTTTTCTTGTAATAGGAATCATGAATAAAGCTTTTTTCCAAGAGCAAATTGTGCCTGAGATTGTGGAATACATCACACGTGAGTTCCCAGATGGTCACCGTTTCTACCAGGACAACGATCCGAAGCACACCACGTCAACAGTGTATATTCTTGAGCGCGGTATTAACTGGGTGAAGATGCCAGCGGAGTAAGTGCGGTAACCGTGTCTCATTTTTTCCCACTGATTTTACTGTGTACTGTATCTCTTTAACTAATTGTCCTTTTTTTCCCCCTCCAATGACAGATCACCAGACTTCAATCCTATCGAAATAAAAGGCATCAGCTGAAGGATCATACCCAAAAAGTTGTGAAACCCTCCAAAAAGTATGAGTTGGCGCAAGGCATAATGAGTTTTTGGAACGATGTACTCACCGTGGAACGATGCAATAAACATATTGACCATATTGCGACTGTGTTGCCCATTGTGATCGAGCGTAATGGGCAAGCATCAGGAAGGTAGTATGGTATAGTACTGTACTGTAGTATTGTAAGTACAGTATGATACAGGTAAGTATGGCACAGATTTTATCTTTCCTGAGAGAGCAGTACTAGCCATCTGGTTGCAAAGTATTTAACAGTAGTTACAGTATACAATAGTTCCAGTATAGACTAGTTTGACAGTACTAACTGCATACTGTAGTCCAATATGAAGTAGCTATACAGTACACAATGCCATAATATGCACCTAACTGCACAATTTTTTTCTTTCCTGAAAGAGCAGCACTAGCCATCTGGTTGAAAAGTATTTAACTGTAGTTACAGTATACAGTAGTTCCAGTATAGACTAGTTTGACAGTACTAACTGCATACTGTATTCCAATATGGAGTAGCTATACCGTACACAATGCTATAATATGCACCTAACTGCACTAATTATTTCTTTTCTTGTCTTTTCAGAGAAAAAAAGGATGGATAGGGGGAGGGGGGTATCATGTGTACATTGTGTGAACTGTGTGTACAGTAAAGTGTATCTAAAGTGCAGTCATGATTTACACAAAACCTCCCCTCTCTCAATGAACTACACAGAATGAGGAAGAAGATAAAGACGGAAAATTTTATATTATTATATATATTATTATATATTATATATTATAAATTAATATTATTATCAATGTGCATTATTCTTGATTATCCACCGGCCTCAATTTTCAACTGACAGAAGAACTGAATAAAGACTGCATTTTGTATTATTCATGAATATTTGTATATTTGTATTTTTTGTTCCTGATAAAATAAAATAAATATTTCTTTACATTCATGATAATCATAATCATTAACAACCCGCCCCTCCCCTACACCAAAGAAAAAGAAAGAATGACAAAAAGTGGTAACTTACTTCATCAAAAACATGAATCAGATTATGTTTTTGTTTAACTCTCAATTTCACAGTGCTGTGCAAATCAGATTAACATATCAAATTCGAGAAGGGATTATCACAAGCGTTACCGTAAACAAAGCCTCAAAGGGTTGGAGGGGGTGGATGGGTGAGTCATGCGCACTAATCATAAGCTAGCTCCCTTCCCAAAGAGGATTACAGAGAGGTGTGCTATGTTGCTCCCTTCCCAAAGAGGATTACACGCAGGCGCAGAGAGGTGATGCTCAGCTAGGGACGATTAAAAGCACAATGACAAGCTTTAGAAACGGAATGGTTCTGGAGAGGTGTCGATAAGAGGTTCAAATCCTTGAGCGAGCCTTGTGTGTGTGTGCATGGGGGAGGGGGGTACAGGGTACAGCTGCATGAATGATTAGCTGTACTGTAGTTCAAAGACATGACATATTTTCAACAGGCAGTTCATCATAATAACTTGATCCCCACACCCCCAAATACATAAAAACCACACAAATCAACCATGTGCAGTCAAACGCACAGTGTCGCAGTCAAAAGCTACTGTACAGCACAGATTGAATATTGTAATATCAAGATGGTTAAGGCAGGCTTGTGGAGAAAATAAAAATAAAAAATGACGATAAAAAAAAATATATATTTTTTTGGTCACTCACTCTTGAACTTCGCAAGCAAGCAGTGGTGAAGTTATAGACGCATGCACAGTAATCATCAGCTATGTTGCTCCCTTCCCAAAGAGGATTACACGCAGGCCCAAAAAAGGGAGGCCGCGCTCATCCGGTGTCTTAAGGGAAAGTTTTCAGAAGGGAACCCTTCTCTCGCTGCTCCTTCTCTCTCCGGTGATCAGCCGGGCCAAATGCAATCCAAGATAAAAAAAGAGGGGGGGGGGGGGGGGGTTGGAGCGCAGAGAAGAAGAGATTCCAAGGTTAAATCAAGTCAATTTATTGTATTAAACACTGCATATATTTACTTACAATTAGGTAAAACCGAATCCACAATGAGGCTCCCACAAATATCTGCAGTTAGCATATGCCAATGATTCCGTGCCCAGACCGTAATCCACTACAGATTCTCACAGGATCCCTGACCAGGAACCGGAAGTCTAACCACTCAAAGGTGGTGGGTGGGCTCTAGTCAGCTACGACCAAGCTATTGTAACCGCTGGCAAGAATGGAGGGGAAATAGCAAAGGCCACTGCAACGGTGCCTCTAACGTGCTGATATTACACTTCTACCCAGTAGTGTAACTCAAATAGTAATAAGCACAACCCTCAACGCGTTTCGCGCAATACAGCACTTCGTCAGGAGTTATTAGGGCATATCAGGAGGTGGCCTTATATGTCATCACCCCCTGATTGCCCAACACAATAAACATGTGTGAAAACGCTTCAATTACTACCTAATGGTAAATGTGACTGATGGTTAACAAAACATGTACAATACACACAAAACATACATTTGATGTACTTTTAAAATAATCAAAATCTCTTAAATTAATTAAATCTATATATATATATATGTTAAAAACTAAACTTATATCTAATATTTCATTCCTATTACACATACTGTTTAAAACATTTACCCAATTGCAACTCACAATATAAAAATTGAAGCGCTGTATTGCGCGAAACGCGATGAGGGTTGTGCTTATTACTATTTGAGTTACACTACTGGGTAGAAGTGTAATATTAGCACGTTAGAGGCACCCGTTGCAGTGCCCTTTGCTATTTCCCCTCCATTCTTGCCAGCGGTTGCAATAGCTTGGTCGTAGCTGACTAGAGCCCGCCCACCACCTTTGAGTGGTTAGACTTCCGGTTCCTGGTCAGGGATCCTGTGAGAATCTGTAGTGGATTACGGTCTGGGCAGGGAATCATTGGCATACGCTAACTGCAGATATTTGTGGGAGCCTCATCGAGGATGCGGTTTTACCTAATTGTAAGTAAATATATGCAGTGTTTTATACAATAAATTGACTTGATTTAACCTTGGAATCTCGTCTTCTCTGCGATTACACGCAGGCGCAGAGAGGTGATGCTCGGCTAGGGATGATTAAAAGCAAAATGACAAGCTTTAGAAACGGAATGGTTCTGGAGAGGTGTCGATTAGAGGTTCAAATCCTTAGCGAGCCTTGTGTGTGTGTGTGTGCGCGGGGGAGGGGGGTACAGCTGCATGAAGAATTAGCTGTACTGTAGTTCAAAGACATGACATATTTTCAACAGGCAGCTCATCATAATAATTTGATCCCCACACCCCCAAATACATAAAAACCACACAAATCAACCATGTGCAGTCAAATGCATAGTGTCGCAGTCAAAAGCTACAGCGCAGATTGAATATCGTAATATCAAGATGGTTTAGGCAGGCTTGTGGAGAAAATAAAAATAAAAAATGACGAGAAAAAAAATATTTAATTTTTTTTGGTCACTCACTCTTGAACTTCGCAAGCAAGCAGTGGTGAAGTTATAGATGCATGCGCAGTAATCATCAGCTATCAAGCAAGAATGTGATTGAAACCAGAAAGACACACATTCAAAGGAATGGTGTGGGAGAGGTGTACTGTACTGTAGATAAGATAAGAAGTTGAAATACTGCAGTGCAGTAAATTAGCCTGTGTGTGCGGGGGCGAGCGAGGGGAGAGCGCTCTATACGCTGAAATGTGATACTGTTACAGTACACGCCTAAGTACACGCCTATGCGTTTCAACAATGTTCAAATGAGACATACAGCACTGCACATGCATGTATAAATATGCAAATTTACAATTACTGCGCGCGCACACACAGACTGTGTACTGACGTACTGTAGGTTGAACTGCTAAAGTATTAGACTTTGAAGACAACAGCTCGCGAACGCCCCCCTGAATTTTTAGACGGTATTGCAGTATTGCAGATAGCGCTAATAAATTGCTAATATTACAAGCGCTAATATACCGCAACATATTCCGGAAAAAATAAAATATTGCATCTGCCCGCGGTTATCAGAGTTGCACCGATACAGCCATACTAGGATAAAGGCGGCCGCAGCTGTATATACTGATATTAATCAAGGATCTTTTTAAGTGTCTAGCCTACAATAACCAGGGGTACATTAGGCTGATCTGTTTAAGCATAGTCACCTCCAAATAGTGAAGACATTACCACAAGATAGCACTTTTTTCTGCAGCAGACTGACAATTGATTTAACTAATTCAGCTGCATTAAGGAGGAGGGAATATATCTCTTCAACTTTGACAATAGCCCTCCAACATTACAATAAGGAGGGGTTACTTAGTGCTAACATATTACCCCATGTAGATTGTATATGGTGATAGAGGTCTGTGTGTCAAGCTTCTTAACTATATAGTTATTTAGCATATATCTCATCACACCCTGGTTATAGCAGGCTTCTGACTGGGATATACGGTCTTGTCATTATTAACTTCCTGACTTTGAGTCCATTTTACACTCCTCCCTCTCCTCTCTCAGCTCTGCTACAGACCCTGACAACCTGGTCAGGAACTACAACTCTGTCTTGTCCTTCTCTGTTGATTTACATGCCCCGCTTTCTATCTACTGCACTCGCCCTTCTAACCCTAGACCCTGGCTAAATTCCCACACGCACATGCTGCGTTCCTCCACTCGTTAATCTGAACGCCTCTGGAGGAAATCTCATACTCTCGCAGACTTCCTTCACTACAAATTTATGCTATCCTGTTTCAAATCTGCCCTCTCGCAAGCTAAACAAGCCTACTTTTCTTCACTAATCAACATGCACAAGTCTAACCCACGCCGACTGTTCTCTGTCTTTGATACTCTACTCAAACCACCCTCAGCAGCCTCTCCTTCCTCCATCTCCGCTCAGGACTTTGCTGACTTTTTTAAGGAAAAGGTGGAATCCATACGTCAGAACATCCCCTCTGATTCTTACTCCCATCCTACACCTCTTCCTAACTCTCCTCCTGCCTTCCTTGAATCTTTTTCCACTGTCTCAGAGGAGGATGTGTCACTGTTGATTGCCTCTTCTCCCTCTACCACTTGCCCTCTTGACCCCATTCCCTCCCATCTCCTAAAACCTCTTGCTCCTACTATAATCCCTACGCTCACACACATGTTTAACTCCTCCCTCTGCTCTGGAACCTTTCCATCCTCCTTCAAACATGCAACAGTCATACCATTACTCAAAAACAGCATGCTTGACCCTACCTGTCTTTCTAAATATCGACCTGTCTCCCTCCTGCCTTTTGCCTCTAAACTCCTTGAACGTCTTGTATTCTCTCGCTTGCTCCATTTTCTCAACACCTATTCTCTCCTAGACCCTCTACAATCTGGCTTCCGCACTGCTCACTCCACGGAAACAGCCCTCACTAAATTAACTGACGACCTCCATTCTTCCAAAGACAGAGGTCATTACACTCTGCTCATATTATTCGACCTCTCTGCAGCATTTGACACAGTGGACCACCCTCTTCTCCTTCACATTCTCCATACTCTTGGTATTCGGAACAAAGCTCTATCCTGGATCTCATCCTACCTCTCCCATCGTACTTTCAGTGTCTCTTCTGCTAACACATCCTCCTCCTCTATTGATCTCTCTGTGGGGGTACCCCAGGGCTCTGTCCTGGGACCTCTTCTCTTTTCTCTGTATACACTCTCTCTAGGTGACCTAATAACATCTTTTGGGTTTAATTATACCTCTATGCTGACGACACACAAATATATTTCTCAACACCCGACCTTACACCTGCTGTACAAACCAAAGTTTCTGAATGTCTCTCGGCTATATCATCCTGGATGGCCCTCTGTCATCTTAAACTCAACATGGCTAAATCAGAGCTCCTCATACTTCCTCCCAAACCTGGCCCTACTACCTCCTTCCACATTACTGTTGGAACTACGATCATTCACTCAGTAGCCCAAGCACGCTGCCTTGGGGTCACACTCGACTCCTCTCTCACACTCGCCCCTCACATTCAAAACATTTCTAAAACCTGTTGCTTTGTCCTCCGCAATATAACTAAGATACACCCTTTCCTCTGTTGCTCGACTGCTAAAACTCTGACTCAGGCCCTCATTCTCTCCCGTCTTGATTACTGTAACCTCCTGCTGTCCGGCCTTCCTGCCTCTCACCTGTCTCCCCTACAATCTATCCTAAACGCTGCTGCCAGAATCACTCTACTCTTTCCGAGATCTGTCTCAGCATCTCACCTCATGTAATCCCTCTCCTGGCTTCCGATCAAATCCCGCATCTCACACTCGATTCTTCTCCTCACTTTTAAAGCTTTACACTCTTCTGCCCCTCCTTACATCTCAGCCCTAATTGCTTGTTATGCACCATCCAGACTCTTGCGTTCTTCTCAAGGATGTCTTCTTTCTTCCCCCTTTGTATCTAAAGCCCTCTCCCGCCTTAAACCTTTTTCACTGACTGCCCCACACCTCTGGAATGACCTTCCCCTCAGTACCCGACTAGCACCCTCTCTATCCACCTTTAAGACCCACCTCAAGACACACTTGCTTAAAGAAGCTTATGAATAGCACTGTGGCTATTCTGAACACATGATACATAAAGCTTGGCCCCCTGCAGACGCACTTACCAGAACTCCCTCCTACTGTCTCTGTACGTTCTCCCTACCTACCAATTAGACTGTAAGCTCCTCGGAGCAGGGACTCCTCTTCCTTAATGTCTAAAGCACTTATTCCCATGATCTGTTATTTATATTATCTGTTATTTATTTGATTACCACATGTATTACTGCTGTGAAGCGCTATGTACATTAATGGCGCTATATAAATAAAGACATACAATACAATACAATTGTTATTCTCATTTATGTACACCCCTTTATTTTAAGAGATATACCATTACAATTATTTTTAATCCTTATCACTTACCATTACTATTACTATTTACTTTAGAGTTATAGGGGGTCATGCACTAAACTCCGTTAAGTCACTTTTAGAGCGCAAAGTGCTCTTAGAACGTGATGTTGCGCTCAACCCGATGCACTAAGCAACGCAAACAGGCACTTTGCGCTCTAAAACTGATTTTTTCAGGAATTTTTTCTAAGTCCAACTTTGCTCGTTCGTAACTCTGTTTGCGTTAAATTCTGCCCTTAAGCGGGATGCACTAAGCAATGTAACCATAGCATACGCGAAAGATGAGTTGATCAGAACACGTCAGGTCAGAGTAGACGCAAAAAAAAACTTGACTTAGAAAAAATTATTGCTTTTCATTTTTGCATGCGAAAAAACCCATACAATGGGCTGGGTCTGCGGGTGGGGGTCCCCGGCTCACCAAGCGGGGGTCCCCGCAGGAGTGTGGGGGTCCCCACGGCCGTCCCGGGGTCCCTGCGGGCCTGCGGTACCAATGTTGCACCTCCAAAAATAATTATTTGTAATGGCTTCTTTCTGGTAGTTAGATTAGAATGATGGTGGTTACTTTAAATTAGAATTCTTTTGGCAATGGTTTGGCTTTAGGAATTGAATAGGGAATTGTATAATTGATTTGTATTGTATTGTAATTGTTTGAGGAAATTGATTAATTGATTGATGCTAATTGTATTGATGTTGCTTAGTTTCTATTTGATTTTCATGATGGCATTGGTGGTTAGGGGACATTGTTCATAGTGTATTTTATTGTTTCATATATTTTGCATAGTGTTACATGATGCACAGATTAAATGTATCATGTACACACTCCATGCAATTGTGTGACATTTCATATACATTTGTGTAGCTGCTGGTTTGTTGATTTATATTTACAATCGATGCTGGATTTATTGTAACATGCAATGTGGTGATTTTAAGATTAAAAATGCATGTTTTGATTTATGCATGTTTTATGTGTTTCATAATGGGCAAATAATCTATTATCCATATCTGGATAATACACTGGCGACACACTTTATTCGAGCTCGGCTAGTCCCACGAATTCGGGTATACCCGGGTGTATTGAGGTTTGTGACTGTTTTCTGCCCGAGTGCATTGAGTTATTTTCTAGGCATGGATTGAAGCATTTTATTCCAGCTGGCTGCAATACTGCACAGTATATATATATATATACTGCATTACAATTCATGAATTTATGCCATCTGGTAGACACACGAAGCATTGCAGCCTATTAAATCCTATTCATTATCATTTAAAAGATCAGCCGCCCATCAGCCAGGCATGAACCCAGGCTGGGAAGGCAAATGCAACGGGGCTTGTCAGAGGTGAGGAGCGGCGCATTCCAGGTATCTGCCAGGTACATACCAGGTATTTGCTCGAATAAAGTGTGTCGGTGCAGTAGTTATTTTGCACATTATTGTACTGTATGTGTTGGGGGGGTGAGGGGGGATTGATGTATTGAATGTATAGGTCTGGTTTATTTTTTTTACATACAGGGTTGGTTCCTTTTGGTTTGCGGGGGACCTCTGGACCTGAGGTATCCTCAGGCTTCTCACGGGTACCAGGCTGCATGGTCCACGGGGGACACCTGCGGGGAAGAACCGGTGGCCACACATCTGTGGGGCCACCGCGGATCCATAAGTACCACCAATGGGTCCCCAGACCCCCGTGGGAACCACCCGAGGCCCCTCAGACACCTGTGGGTCCGACCCGGGGCCCCCAGACGTCCGCAAGCCTATCATGGGGACCCAATTGTGGCCCACGGTGCGCCTGGTGGGACCCACCAACAGGCCACCAGACCCTGTGTGAAACATGTTTCTGGTAACCTGTAGGTCTGTGAGGTGACCCATCAGGGCCAAAGGGGACTCCCATGGGCCTGGGGTATGAAACCTGTATGTAAAAGAAAAGAGCCACCAAATTAATTAAGGGGATGATGGAAAATCTAACTTATGAGGAGAGACTAGCTAAATTAGATTTATTTACATTAGAAAAGAGGCGTCAAAGAGGGGATATGATAACTATATACAAATATATTCAGGACAATACAAGGAGCTTTCAAAAGAACTATTCATCCCACGGGCAGTACAAAGGATCGGGGCCATCCCTTAAGGTTGGAGGAAAGGACATTTCACCAGCAACAAAGGAAAGGGTTCTTTACAGTAAGGGCAGTTAAAATGTGGAATTCATTACCCATGGAGACTGTGATGGCAGATACAATAGATTTATTCAAAAAAAGATGGACGTCTTTTTAGATAGGAAAGGTATACAGGGATATACCAAATAAGTATACATGGGAAGGATGTTGATACAGGGATTAATCTGATTGCCAATTCTTGGAGTCAGGAAGGTATTTATTTTTCCACTTATGAGATATCATTGAATGATATGACTCTGGGGTTTTTGTTTGCCTTCCTCTGGATCAATAAGTATAGATATATGATAAAACATCTGTTGTCTAAATTTAGCATAGGTTGAACTTGATGGTCGGAAGTCTTTTTTCAACCTCATCTACTATGTATGAAACTATTTGATATTCTGCATTAAAACACAATCTGCATTGTGTTGGTGCTATAACCTTGGTTACATTTGTATGTTTGTTTTGTGGGAAACATACTGTGGTGACAAGGGTTAACAGACACAATTTTATTCCTACGAATAATTTTTATTTCATCTGTCATAGAAAAGGTCAATCTACAGTACTAAGTGACCCATCCCAGGATTC
Source organism: Ascaphus truei (assembly GCA_036426205.1). Lineage (NCBI taxonomy): Eukaryota > Metazoa > Chordata > Amphibia > Anura > Ascaphidae > Ascaphus > Ascaphus truei. The sequence continues at coordinate 11,245 of WSYH01006551.1, read as the reverse complement.
CCTGATTGTGTGCTTTCAGAACATATATCTTGTGTTGCAGCTAATCAGGGTGTAGTTACTGCAATGTCTGTAAATTTGGTGTATAAGCTTTGCTAAATTAATGTAGCCATGTATTGTCGTCATAACTCTGTGCCCAGGACATACTTGAAAACGAGAGACAACTACAGTATCAATGTATTACTTCCTGGAAAAACGTTTCTATTAAATAAATAAACTTACATGAGAAAATAGTGATGTGTCAAAATCTGGGTATTGCTACTTCGGTAACCAGACTTTTCTCATGTGAAAAGCATTAAACGAAAACACAATGGGGGTTATGCAATAAGCAGTGATAAGTGCTTTTAAGTGAGATAAAAAGCCATTATAGCGTGATATTGCCTGCTGTGAGAGTCACAAAGCAGTGATAAGTGCATTTAAGTGGGATAAAAAGCCATTATAGCACGATACTGCACTGTTATCACTGCTTTGTGAATCTCACAACAGGCAATATCACGCTATAATGGCTTTTTATCTCACTTAAAAGCACTTATCACTGCTTTGTGCATAGCACCCAGAAAACCCACTTATCACTGCTTAGTGCATAACCCCCAATGTATTATATGTAATATTTTTTAAACGTATGCATACGCCAATGGGTGCAATAATGGCTGCTGCATCTGTATATAGTTTGCTAGGTACATAATAACACTGACACAGAAATAAAAGTTTGAAATGTTTATTATAAAAATGTGAAAAATGTCATGGCCATACATGTGGCTGCGGGTTCTCAGCAGTAAAAGGGTAAAAGCATTAATCCACCCCAAAAGCTAAAATTGTCATAATATAACCTGATAGTTTATGCTACGCTGACCTGTTTCTAAGTTTGCATTTTTTTTCTAAATCTTAATTTTTTTTGCTGAATTTTCACATTTATTATTTCACGTGCATCACATTACCATGGCAGCCTCTGTTCTTTTAATGAAAATTAGTATGAATAGCCCATTACCCTCCCAAAAATATTTTAGCAACTGATAGCCACAATCGAAATTTGCAATGGTAAAAAGAAAGAAGACATGTATTTGTACATAGTGAGTAGAGCATGTTGCTGTTTAGGTAGAAAAGTCAAATTGTAGGAACATGTTAATCAAAAATAAATGCATCTTAACTTCAAATTAAAATAATAAAAATATTTTTAACAACGCTGTATAAAGGCTTGCGGTCTCTCTCATGTAAAAGTGGTAATACTATCACTAGTATTGGTCAGAACATATTCTATGACCAATCTGGTTATGATGTTCCCATAAAATGTATGTTTTTTTTAGATAGGACAGCGGTAGAAACAATAAAATATATTAACATTTATATTGATCCATTAAAGTAAATCGAAACTAGCTAACAAATCCTATGCCAAAATGATATTTCCTATAAAATAGCCATTTAGGTGATGTTTTGCTTTAGTAAAGTGATCCGTCATCATTGTGACAGTGGTCTTGAGAATTAATTCTAATTGTAGTGTGTTCTTCCTCGTGCTTACATGTACGGTAACAATTTAACAGTTTCTTCAAATGCTTTCTAAATTTTATCCCAACAAATGCATATAGTATAGGGTTGAGACAGCAGTGAGAAATTACCAGCGTTTCACTAACATATTTAGCATAATCAAGGCGTTTAATGAACTCACAGTCCATAAAAAATTGCTGCTGGTGTAAAGATTGCAGAAACATTATAATATTGTAAGGTGTCCAACTTAAAAAATATACCACCACAATGATAAGTATTAGATTAACTGGTTTGTGATTCCTTTTGAATCGAGATCTGAGTAATGTCTTTAGTATCTTAAAGTAACAGAAGATGATGACAGTGAAGGCAATCAGAAAGAACAGGTTCTGTTGATAGTTGCTTACCAACACCGGAATGATTTCATTGTATTCACATGTGTTAAAGTCATCATTATTAATTTGAACTGTATAGATTATCACGGGAACAGATGCAAATATGCTGATTATCCAGCTAATTATACTAGCCAGGATTCCAAACACAGGTTTTCTGGTTTTCAGAGCTGACAAGGGATCTACTACTGAAAGGTAGCGATGGAAAGTCATAAATGTCAAGAAAATAATGCCACTGTAGAATCCAATTGAGAATAGAGCATTGAAGGTCTTGCAGGCCACAACCCCAAAAACCCACCCCCACCTGTGATACACAATAAAAATTGGAAGCCAACATGTTAAAATAAGGTCTGCAATTGAGAGATTAAAGATGAAGACATTTGTGAGAGATACAAGATTTTCGTACTTGACAAGGATCCAGAGGACAAGGCAATTTCCAATGATGCTGAAGATGAAGAGAAAAGAATTCAGGATGGTAGTAAGATGATTACCAAATTCATAAATGTCCTCTTTGTTACAAGGCTGGGTGATTTCATAATCATATGGTGTAGTGTAGTCTGGAGCATCTGTTATTTCTCCCATCCTATTTTGTACTATGGACAACCCTGAGAAGAGAAAACAAGAAAGGTGTATGTATTAATGTTTTAGCCATCAGTGATATACACGTTGTTATTGAAACTTGTTGTACCTTAGTAGTAATGTGGGAAATAGACTAATTTTCATATTACTGCATCCTCTATATATATATAGGGGGAGGGGTAATTGGTGCTTTAAAGAATTCCAAGTCACAACTAAACTTTGTTTTTTACAGATATATATTTTTAAGGATATATATATACACACCTTGACTTCTCCTTTTTGGGCTTTCTACTTTACTGAAACTAAACTGTTTCCTTAAAAATATATATCTGTAAAAAACAAAGTTTAGTTGTGACTTGGAATTCTTTAAAGCACCAATTACCTCTGCCCCCAAAAAAGAGATCATAACGGTTAATGTTGTTTGAGGGGGTTTAACTATACTCAGGCCTAGTGTATGATCAACACACAATAAAATGAAACAGAATAAAAATATTCTTTATTAAAAAATAAATATTGTAATTAGGTTTGTTAATAAAATCAATCAACAATAAAACATTAATTACATAAACAGATTTTAAATACGGTCTAAGAAATGGCTGTAAATAATATAACCAATTTAATGCATTTAATTATTTGATACCTAGCATGTAAACACAATATAAACCAGTGTAGCTATATGTCACACTAAAGCCATGCAAAAAAATAAAGCCCGGATATATCAAGATCCAGTAATTTAAAAAATGCAGTATTACCGCCAAAAAAGTGTTATTTTTATTGTGCTATTGCACCACTATAAATGCATTTTTAATTGAATCTATGAAAACTGTCATAATATCGCATTTTGGTGTATTATTATAGTTACATAGTTGCATAGTTGCATAGTTACATAGTTACATAGTTAAATAGTAGATGAGGTTGAAAAAAGACCGCCATCCATCAAGTTCAACCTACTGTATGCTACATTTAGATTACAGATACTTGATCCTATATTTGTACATACAGTATATTGATCCAGAGGAAGGCAAACAAAAAACCCAGTGAAATATCATCCAATGATATCTCATAAGGGGGAAAATAAATTCGTTCCTGAATCCAATAATTGCCTATCAGATTACTCCCTGGATCAACATCTTTCCCATTTTTACTTATTTGGTATATCCCTCTATACCGTTAGTTTCTAAAAAGTTGTCCAACCTTTTTTTATGATATCTATGTGTCTGTCATCACAGTCTCCATGGGTAATGAATTTCACATTTTAACTACCCTTACTTTAAAGAACCCTTTCCGTTGTTGCTGGCGAAATCTCCTTTCCTCCAACCTTAAGATTTGACCCTGTGTCATTTGTACTGCCCATGGGATGAATTGTTTTTGAAAGCTCCTTCTATTGTCCCTGAATATATTTGTATATAGTTATCATATCCCCTTTTAGACGCCTCTTTTCTAATGTAAACAAATTTAATATAGCTAGTCTCTCCGCATAATCAGATTAGCCATCCTCTTTATTGATTTGTTAGCTCTTCTCTGCACTTTTTCTAGATCCATAATGTATTTTCCTTGGAGTGGTGTCTAAAACTGTACTACATATACAAGGTGTGGTTTCAGTAATGCTTTATAGAGGGGCATAATAATGTTTCATCCCGTCCATCCATTCCCCATCTAATGCAGGATAAGATCTTGTTTGCCTTTGCAGCTACTGAATGACTGTGACGGTGGGGGTAGCGAGACTTTATAATAAAAGTGAAGCTTGGCTAGCTACCCCTGAAAACCATGGTTCCCCGGCAGCTTATCAGCCCTATAAGGCAGGGACAATGTTTGTGTTCTAATCCTCTATGTGTTTCTATAAACCTGGGACTTCGGGAGCTGGACTTTAATAGTTGGTATTTGGGGAATAGTTGGTATTTGGGGGAAAAAGGGATTAAAATATGTATAAAAGGTTGTGGGACAACGGTACCGGTTGTCCCACCATTTTACCCGCAGATCGCGTCTGATCTGAGGGTACGCGTGTGCATGTTAGTATCGTTGTATTTTCCCTTTGAAATATTGTGTCCCCCGCCGGCCAAGCCAAATGTATCATCCCCGAGCCCAGGTTAGAGAAAGAAATATGTGTTTAAAATGATCATTCATCTCTATGAGGACAGTCCTAGTAATTCGATAACATATAAAGCACGTCTCACGATGGATAAAGGAAACTCAGATGCCATTGCTCACGGAAGTAATGGATTGTCCTGAAGAGTCCCAGCAGATTCACATGAAGAGAGAAGAAATCCAGACACACAGGCTTCTCTTTAAGAGATTTTAATCAGCAATGAAACAACCAACGTTTCAACTACCACGCAGTTTTTGTCAAGGTGAGGGCTGACACCTTGACAAAGACTGCGTGGCAGTCGAAACGTTGGTTGTTTATTGCTGATTAAAATCTCTTAAAGGGAAGTCCATGTGCCTGGATTTCTTCCCTCTTCTGGTAATTCGATAAGCCAGGATGTCTGCAAAGAGATGTTGGATCAAAGGGGAGGATGGAAGTCTTGAGGTGTCGAGCCTACTCAGTGGGAGATATGGGGCTGGCAAGGGGAAGTTGTTGCTCGTATACACGGTTCCCATTGGCCAATTCAGATTTCCTGCTTGCTGGCATCCTGAGACCTCAACATCCCCCTCCTCTGACGTGTGCAGCAAGCCGAGTCTCCAGCTTTGGATTGGCAGTTACAGTTACGATCAGTTCTCTGATTGGTTGCCAGTCCTCTTCCATGTTAATCATAGACCTCAGTGTCCAATGTAAGGGGACTGCCCGATCAGAGATACAGAGTTACTTGGGACTTGGTCCGGTGAAGCGCTGGCAGTCTTTTCAAGTGCTTTGCTCTGAATAGCAAAGCACTCGGCACGGAAGTGCCGAAGAAGACTAGCCAAGCTGAGGACAAGTTCTACAGTCGCAGCCAAGATCTAATAATCAACGAAGACCCGGCCAGCGGGGGAATCCATGTGTCTAGCCCAGAGATAGTACTGTGGTGTTCCTGGACATGGAGTGGACTGGATATGCAGGCGCCCTGCACCTAGTGAGGCTAGAAATTTCCCCCAGGCCCCAGTTAAGTGTATTACCTATATTTTGTGTTTCATTGTACATCTGCTGGATTTACCAGAATAAACCCCATTTTATTCAACCACCTTGTCCTGCCTAGTGAATTGATTCCAGAAGGTTAAAGGTGTTAAAAGTACTGGTCTCCCGTGACAGGCTTTTTTTCTGGTGGCAGTGGTGAGATCACTAGGCTTTGGGCTAGGATTTCTTGCGGGAAATATGAGCTCAAAGTCGGTCTTGAAGTTTCAAGATCTCAGGACAAGTGGTGTCAGACATAAGTTACGCTAAGCACAGTATCTCACTATTCATTGTTATGTTAGCTAGTCCCAGTGAATTCGGAAGATGTCCCTCCGAGCAGGACGATACAGGACCTGGGACTGAGACACAGTCTTAGCCTGCTGTGATGACTATGGGCTGCCGACGGGTCAGTCGAGCAAAGGTGCTCCTCACAGAGGACCTGGAGAAGTACGAGGCTAACCTAGCCAACACCATCGAGGTGGAAGTGGAAGGAGTTGCCCAGGATGAAGAAGACCCCAATACCAAGGAGGAGGAAAGGGAGACAGGTGATCTGCCCATGGTTGCCCCGGTAGCCACAGCTACCTCTCTGTCAGGATTTACCAGAATAAACCCCATTTTATTCAACCACCTTGTCCTGCCTAGTGAATTGATTCTAGAAGGTTAAAGGTGTTAAAAGTACTGGTCTCCCGTGACAGGCTTTTTTTCTGGTGGCAGTGGTGAGATCACTAGGCTTTGGGCTAGGATTTCTTGCGGGAAATATGAGCTCAAAGTCGGTCTTGAAGTTTCAAGATCTCAGGACAAGTGGTGTCAGACATACGTTACGCTAAGCAGGGTATCTCACTATTCATTGTTATGTTAGCTAGTTCCAGTGAATTCGGAAGATGTCCCTCCGAGCAGGACGATACAGGACCTGGGACCGAGACACAGTCTTAGCCTGCTGTGATGACTATGGGCTGCCGACGGGTCAGTCGAGCAAAGGTGCTCCTCACAGAATACCTGGAGAAGTACGAGGCTAACCTAGCCAATACCATCGAGGTGGAAGTGGAAGGAGTTGCCCAGGATGAAGAAGACCCCAATATCAAGGAGGAGGAAAGGGAGCCAGGTGATCTGCCCATGGTTGCCCCGGTAGGCACAGCTACCTCTCTGTCAGGATCTATGATCTGCAACATGCTCGGTGCACCCGGCATTTAACCCAACTCATGATCGGGCCCCCAGCTCCTACCGTCATCCGTGATGCGTCCCTTCCTCCACCTGACATCAGCTGCCATCCTAGGAGCATGAGCATTCCGCGTGGAGGTAAATACTCTGCCATCTGGTCTCGCCTCCAGGTCGTGCCCAAGTGGTGATGTCATCGGCGTGCAGTACGCACTTGCAGCGCGCAGTTAGCGCGCGCCAGCACTGCGTCACACACCTGTAAGGAATCCAGTTCTGCTTTTGGTTTTAGCCTTGCAGAACTGTGCAGTTTCCAATTACTCCCTCTGGCAATCTATAAGCACCTATGCAAGCTATCTCTGCTGCCCTAGCCAGTGCTCCATCATTGGAGGAATTCTCACACACCTCCCTCCTGTTATTGGCTCACAGCCCTTTATATACTAGGCTTTAGCACTAATTCAGTGCCGAGCATAATCCTTCTCTGGACTTTACTGTGTTCAGCCACATGCCTGCTGGCTTGTCTCATTTGTGTACTAACCTATCTAGTTCTCGTTATTAGTATCCTGAGGTCTGCTGCTATTCTCCACACAGAGGCCTGAGTACCTGTGTTCCTGAGGTCTGCTGCTACACTCCACGCAGAGGCCTATCCCGGACTCCTGTGCTGAAGCGTTGGTTTGCCAGCACTGTTTTTAGTTCATCATGGTGTGGAGTTTGGTTAATTGTAGGGAGAAAAGAGAGGAGAATTTTAGACTCCTTTTTACAGACGAGGTGCTACATGGTCAGCAAAATGAAACAACGGGCTCATCCGCCAAGGATCAATTTAAAGTATTGGAGAGGCTATTACTTACCGAAGGTAAACACTGGCTTGAGACAAAAACCCTACAGAGTTATTTAGATGTAGGCAGAATTCCAAGAGGTCTTAGATTCTCGAAAAGCCCTACCTTCGGTAAGGATAACCTTAAATTTATACAAGAGTGGAACAGGATACAAGATGAGTGCTCTAATGATCTCATAAGATTAATAATTTACGAAAGGAATCGAGAAATTAAAGAACTTGAAAAGGAGATCCTTAAAGCAATTAAGGCACTAGAACCAATAGTACTAGACACTGATTGTTCAGAGATTGAACACGATCTTAAGGTAAAATTAGAGCATGAAGAAGATGAACTTCTTAAAACAAAACACAATAAGTTTTTAAGAGATAAAATGGACTATCAACAGGGGAGGCAAAGGGACTGGGCCAAGAAAGATAGAGGGAAGGTGATAGGAAATGAATATATCCCCCACCAGAAAGGAATAGGGGAGTCTGCGCATTCAAGGAATAGGCAGCAAGAATATCATTTGTATGGGCAGAGAAAAGGGAATAGGACGCATAGAGATGAGCGAAATGAAAAAGACCAATTTCGCTCTAACTATGGGAATGGGTACCGTAATCCCAATTACAAAGGGAAAAACTATATTGAGGGCTTTAGATATGGCTCAAGACCTCAGGTCCCCTTTAAATCATATGAATATGAGAATAAAGAGTCCCATTCAAGATCAACTAGATACTCTCCCAGAAACTCCCCCAGACATTCACCTAAGCATTTGGCCAGACCCAAATCAAATACAGATTCACCTTCTTTTTTAGATCTAGTGAGAACAAGACTGGAAAAGAGGGTAATGTCAGTAAAAAGCGTACAGAATACCCCTCAGGAGAAAAAGAAAAAAAGGGTAACCTCAGACGAGGAACACGAGGAGGGACCAGAGCACAAAAGAAGAGAGTACTCTTGGGAAAGAACTCCTTAGCTAATAAAGGAGTTTTTAATCTCTCCTCTGTTATTTTGACTCAAGATAAACTGAACATACTTGGAAGGGGTTTGAGTTTTTCTAGAACATGTGGACCTAACTCCTTCCAACTGTTCAAAGATCTGCATAAATTTACCCGTAATATTACCCTGAAAAGGCATTTCCTTAAACAAGATAGGGATCTTATTTCTGACGAGGCTGCATTGGTTCCTACTAGTAATTCTGAATCAGAGTTGGTTATTCAACATACATTATTTAAAACACAATCCAAATTTTACCCTGCACACTCCAAGGGCCATCACATTGACACATTTTTTAATATGGTTATTAATGATTTTAATAATTTATCACGTAATTTTAAACCAAGTGATATCAAACACAACCTCAGTTTTAAAGAGTCCCTAGCACTTAGAAGTCTAAAAGATGATAGGAGTCTTATTATTAGACAAGCAGACAAAGGGGGAGGCGTAGTAGTGCAGAATAGATGTGATTATGAGAAAGAAGCTTTAAGGCTCCTAAGTGATGCATCCTTCTACGCCAAGCTACCTAAAGACCCCACAACAGAATATTTAACAGACCTCAAGGCATTATTAGATAATGCAGCTGCCGCTTCTATCATCACCACCACAGAACTTGCTTTTTTATTTTCCGAATTTCCTAGGATACCAATTTTTTACCATCTGCCTAAGATGCATAACGCACTGGTTGATCCACCTGGACGCCCGATAGTGTCAGGCATACAATCTATGACAGCTAACCTCAGCCAATATGTGGATTTTTTTCTACAGCCATACGTTGGCAAATTAACATCTTATCTAAAGGATTCAACTGCAGTTCTAAACATGTTCAATGGGTTTCAATGGAAAAGTTCATATGTGTGGATAACGTGTGATATTAAAGCCCTGTACACACACATACCCCATCAGAAGGGGTTAGATGCTGTTAGTTCTTTTTTGGAATCAGATCTCCAGTTACACCCATTAAATAGGGAATTCATTTTTAAATCAATTGGCTTCATATTGAAGCACAATTATTTTCTGTTTCTCTCCACTTTCTACCTGCAGATTTGCGGAACTGCTATGGGGACTAGATTTGCCCCCAGTTTCGCAAATCTGTATGTGGGGGAGTGGGAGTCACATTTCATTGGGCCCGGTAAACCTCACCATGGGAATGTCGTAATATGGAGACGCTATATAGACGACATCCTATGTGTGTGGGATGGTGATCAAGAGTCAGTAAATACTTTTATTGCCTACCTTAATAAAAATGACTACAATCTTGAATTTACACATAAGATTGATGCGGCTCAGATAGATTTTTTAGATCTGAGACTGACAGCACGAGTGGATGGCACCGTGGAGACAGAGACCTTCTTCAAAGAGGTGGATACTAACAACCTACTGATGGCGAACAGTAATTACAAAAACACATGGAAGAGTAATATACCAGGGGGGCAATTTACTAGACTCAGACGAAACTGCAGTAGTTTAGAAGCTTTTAATGAACAGGCTAAAAAACTGTCTTCTAGATTTAGAGAGAGAAGTTATCCTAAGGAACTACTCGAAAAAGAGATTATGAGGGTACGCAAAATGGATCGCAGTGATATGTTAATCCAAAAAGGGTCTAGGAAAGGAACTAAATCAGGACCTAGGGCACAAGATGACACTATTAATGTGGCCTTCATTACTGATTTTAATTCTGTGCATAGGGATATTGAAAAAGTTTTTTCTAAACACTGGGGTATTTTGTGTAATGATCCCATTCTGGGGTGTCATTTAAACCACAAACCGCGTTTTATTTATAGAAGAGCAAGACATTTTAAGAACTTATTAGCACCAAGTGATGTTTATCAGAGTTCTGACACTTTATCTCAGAGGAATTGGTTAGGCTCTAAACCTAAGGGAAAAGGGAGACCAAAAAGCGCACCAGCACAAACGGAGCAGGAAGAAACCAGAACAAAAAAATGATTAAAAGGGCACTTTAATGTGGCAAAAGACCCATCCAATGCATTTCGAACGTCGCAGCGTTCTTTTTCAAGGATAAAACACAATGTGATAACATCCATTATATACCCTCTTACCTGTGGGCCATTTCGCGCCAAAAATCAGAACCTAATGACGTCATAACAGAGCGACTCAGTGCCGATCTAAGGGCAAAAGGAAGTACCAAAGGCAGTGTGGCCATTTTGGATGTGGGCAAACATAGGAACACAATAACAAAGCTTTATTGACCATTCCAGCAGAACAAAATACATTGCTGCTAACTGGACAAGCATATTTAAACGAAATAAAGCTATATTAAACTAAACTAATGCTTAATAAAGGTTACTATTATATCAAGGAAAAACATGAACAAGGTGGATTAAAAAACTAGCTGTGTTGCAACTAAGTTATATACAAAAAAAAAGTTAAAAATAAAAACCTCTAGACATGATTAAAAAAATGTGCAAGAAAAGTAAATTTAAAGACATATTCCACATACATACTGCATAACACAGATTGTGTACCTAAATCATAGGAACCAGGGAAATACAACCATTATAAAATATGAAGTATTATCCACAAGATACATCAAAGAACAATTTAAGCTTACATATTAGCATAATATTTGCATGATAAGGCATAGGTTCAAAGGTTATAATGACAAGAATATAATGTCCAATATAATGACAATTGTCTTATTTAATCTGTATTACCAACTAATTACACCATAATACGTCTATCACAAAAATGTTTACAAAAAATGTGTTAGTTGCCAGTCAATGTTCAAGCCC
>WSYH01006550.1:0-37588 GCA_036426205.1 Ascaphus truei | reverse complement strand
CATGGAAACGTAACTACTGTAGCACCTATAACCTGAAAAAAAAAAAACTCTACTGAAAGAATAAGAGACCTTGATTGATATTAACCCCGTTTTGACATCCAACGGGTTCATATGATCTAATCCCCCCCCCCCCCTCCCCATGCCTATAAGAGGGGTCAGAAAGTGTTAACCCCTTCACTCCAGAGGGCTTACGATAGCGAGCATACGGGAAATCATTCCGCATTGAGGCAGCCATTTAAATAAAAAAAACCAGTGGAGTCCAGTTTCCCCCTCCCAAGATAAATTTGTTTGTATGGGTATTTGGGTACAGCCGCTGCTCCCCCTTTTTAGCCGCCCTCCTTGTCCTGGGAGGAGAGTCCGTGCAGAGGGGGAGGAGGAGGGGGTTGGTGCCGTGCGCCATCTTTTTCTTTTTAATCTCCCAGGATCAGTTTAACGAAAGAAGCCACGTCAGTGTTTTTGGATTCGTGCAGCAAGAAGAAAGGGTGTAGCTGAAAAAGAACAAGACACGAACGTGTGACTCCTTTCTACGAGCTGTTCCTCACTACACCTGCTCATCACATCGGCCATCTTTAAAGCGGCCATCCAAAACGCTTTTTTATTATTATTATTCCATTGGTTTGAAGCAGGGGGGTCTCCGGAGCTGGACACCCCTTCATTTCAGCTCGGGGACCCCTCTGCTTCCGGACCTCCGTAGGGGGCGCCGGCAGCCGCTCGGCTAGCAGGGTTCACATTATGGCGGAGTTTCAAAGCTTCCGCGCCCTGCTGGCCAATAGGAAGCCGTGATGTCATCCGGTGCAGCTTCCTATTGGGCCGTGTGACACGGGAGCTTCAAAAACTTTAGACCCCAGCCGGGGGGTCCCCTGAGCTGAAATCAGTCGGGTACATCTCCAGAAACCCCCCCGCTTCAATCCAGCCCCCAAAAAAAATTACCAAAAAAGTTACCACTTGATCGCTCATTTAAACAGCTCCCAGAAAGAAAACGCTTTTGACTTTTCTATTGTTGCTAAAACAGGAAACGAATAAACCAATTTCACAAGTGACCAGCGTCGAACTGGGAAAATGATTGAAAACTGCCCAATTAAAAGAAAAAAAAAGAAACTCATGTTGGACTGGATAGGAACGTGCCACTCGCCCTAAAAGTGTAACATGTCCCCAAAAAAGGTGTTTGAAAAAGGAATTTTTGTATACAAATATTTCAATATCTCCGTTTTACGCACTAACCATCAGCTCGGGGTACGTCGGACGCTCTTTGGAGTTCTTCTTCAACTAAAAACAGAAAGGAAAAATACGCAGGTTAACACCCATCTTGTTCTGCCGCTGTTTGAAATTATTCTGAACAAATGTGACAATGATTTTTTTTGGGGGGGGGGGGGTTAAATTCCAGCACCCAGCCCCCCCCCACTTGTACACAAAACAGGTCTTTCGCAAATCATTTTCACTCCGAGACACCATTTTAATCCGCCAACACACAACGGAGTCTCTGGAAAGCTAACACCTTGAATAGGTGAGGGAGATTTCCTACTGCCCGTGCTCCTGCAGCAGTATAAATCAATTTTACCCAGAATCCTTCCTTTCAAATCGGCCCGGTCCAAGCATATTTAAGAGAGTCCCACCCACTCCTTCTCCAGTACTCTTCTTACCTTAGTATGGGCTTATTATACTAGGCCTATATTTTAAAAAAAAAAGGCTATCTAATACAGTAAGCTTATTACAGTTCTTTCATTCTCACATATTAATAGGAATTATTATTATTAATAATATTTTCACCCTTTCCTGATCAAGGGGACAGAAATATGCAGCCAGGATGCTACTTGTGAGCGGTATAATTATTACACTATATACATTGAGACATGAATAACCCCCAGCATGGTTTTGTGTCACATTGTGTTACGTCCCGGACATGAGGTGTCAAGTTTCTCTGAATAATCTGACCCATCCTTCAGCCAGGAAGCGTTCCCGGCCACCACTTCCGTTCCAACCATCTTGGGGAAACTTTCCAGACAGGCATTAGTATGGGCAGGTTGCACCAGACAGGCCCAGCCATACGTGAGAGGACCCCACACATGGGACCCTCTGGGATTCCAGAAATGGAAGCCGGGGGGGGGGAAGTGGTGTCGAACATACTCTTCCTGGCTGTCAACACATTGCTCACACTTACTGTAATACCGGCTGTGACCTTCCAAAATATACCCCACATGCTCACCTCATGTGGCCAGCTCTGGGTTGGAGTCCGGCTGTGAGAAGTGGACATGCTTATCAGCAAGTCAGACCCTTAACCACTACACTGCTGCATGGTAGCGAGGCAGGACTGGCATCTTCTGTGGCCCTCTAAAATGACGAGCACTTGGTTGCACAGAAAGAGCTCAGTTTAGTCGTAGTCACAACGGTGGTGCTCACATACAAAAAGGGACCTGGATCACCACCAGGTAATTACAGACCTGCAAGCCTGACATCGACAGTGGGGGAACCGCTTACCACTGCGAGGTAAAATCGACAAAGTCGGCTGAGAACTTGTCCGGGGGCAACAGCGGTGACGGCTCCTCCACAACCTGTTTGAGCTGCTGGAAGGGTGTCCCCCACGAGTCGTAGGGAAACCGTAGGATGGCCAACTCGATCTGCAGGAGGGCGGGGGAGAGAGAGAGGACACGGGTGACCCAACGGAGTCTGCTTAAAGTTAACCACCGCGTAGCAAGACACTACACAAAACATGCTGCATTGTATAATGACGATGAGTATCTATACACTTCCACCCATGTGAAGGCTTCTAACCCGCTATAATAACCAGACCCACAGTTGCGTCGTCTGAATGCCGCTTTAAGGCAGGGGGGGCCAACTCCAGACCTCAAGGCCCACCAAAAGGTCAGGTTTTCAGGATATCCCTGCTTCAGCATAGGTGGCTCAATCAGTCCCTGCTTCAGCACAGGTGGCTCATCAGTTCCTGCTTCAGCACAGGTGGCTCAGTCTTCTGAGCCACCTGTGCTGAAGCCGGGATATCCAGAAAACCTGACCCGTTGGTGGCCCTTAAGGACCGGAGTTGCCCACTAAAGCGGGCGTGACTCAATCATCTCCTACGCTATTTAAAATATAAAACGGGCAGATCCCGTAAGGGACTAACAAACCCCTTTATGTGACAGCTCTGCCGCGTGCGCATTCACAGCGCGGTACTACCGGGCAGATCCCGTAAGGGACTAACAAACCCCTTTATGTGACGGCTCTGCCGCGTGCGCATTCACAGCGCGATACTAAATGCCGCACTGATTGACAGGCGCTTTTCCAAGCACCAGGTTCATAATGAGACGCAGGCGGTTTTGACAACTGTATCCATCTGGCGCCACCTGCTGGCTCTCGGGGGTAACTAAACTGCTCTACAATACATGCAAAAGCCACCTGGGTCATTGCAAAGGAGAATTTGTTCCTCTCGCGCGTCGTCCCCTAAAAATTCCCAGCGTGCCGCCATCATCCCAATTATCTCAAGGGGACCGGAAAGGTTTCAGCCTCATCTGCAATCTGCGCAGAACCGGGGCTTGCTGACCGTTGTAGCCCTGAAGGGGTTAACATTTGGCAGAATATTTGAATTCGACACAAAGGGGATGGCCAACTCCAGTCCTCAAACAGGTCAGGTTTTCAGGATATCCTTGCTCAAAGCCGCCTGTGCTGAAGCAGGGACCGTATGAGCCAATTGTGCAGAAACTGACTGAATGAGCCACATGTGCTTAAACTGGGACTGATTGAGCCACCTGTGCTGAAGCAGGGACATACTGAAAACTTGAGTGGCCCTTGCGGACTAGAGATGGCCACTTGTACAGAATACCTTGGTGCGGGGCCCTCCTTACCCAGCAAATCTATGTTAATGTTTGTTATTTTTATTGTCTTTCGGCCTCCAACTCTATGGTACTGCACGACGCACACGTTTGTGCTTTTACACACAGTGATGACACAGCCCATTCTTTAGACGTCATTGTTGCAATCGCGACACCACTTTCATATTACGGGGTTTCCCAGACTGAGAATGTCTCATCCCGCCCCAAACAGATCCCCCGCCCCAAACAGATCCCCCGTCCCAAACAGATCCCCCGTAATTTGGTGCAGACTTCTAGGATCAAAGGTTCAACTAGGGGAATAACAGGTTAGGGTGCCGGCTTTCTAAATCCCAGAGGGCCTTCTGAAGCCAGGGAATCCACCGGAACCAGACATCCCTTCCCTGGCCGAGCACATTTCCTGCATCTCATTCAGGCCCATATTTACTAAGTGCTGCTATAACAAGACAACACATGGCCCACTCAAATGAATAGGCCATAAAATGGACTTAAGGCCCAGCGCTTCTTAGTGAATATCGGCCCTAATAACTTGCATATAAGGATGAGCAGCGTGCGTTCCCTACCATAGTGATGCCGAGACTCCAGATGTCCGACTTCACGCTGTACCCCTTCTGATTCAGCTCCGGATTGATCCTCTCGGGCTGCAAGACACGGGGGGGAGGGAGACGTTATAAGTCGCGGTCCTGCTTTGTGCCCAAGTTTCCCTGCACTGGTCCCCTTATTTGACAGCACAAGAAGCTACAAGTTGTCGTCCACGTTGTGCGGCTCAACATGTGATGCAGAAGTACCACAGGTGGGATTCACCCAGTACCCGACCCGGCACCAACGCTGGGTCTTGTGTTATCCGGAGCCTCGTGAACCCTCCCCCCTCTCCCCCACACCCACGTCCCAAGGATCTACTGCGGAGGCCCATCCGTCCCCAACTTACGGCCATGTACGGTTTGCAGCCGGCGTCCATGGTTTTGGCCACCGAATCAACGAGGTACCCGCTGATTCCGAAATCGCACATCTTCACCTGGCCCTGCGTGTTTATCAGCACGTTGGAGGGTTTCACATCTGCAAGAAGCACAAACGCTGCCCTTTGTAAGAGGACAGCGAGGTCCCACCCCTCCGAGAGAACTGCACCACACCGTCACCTTTACCCGGCTAGGATGGAAGAGAGTGGCAGGGTGGGGCGGGGGGAGGGATGGTGTCTGAACTGGCACAGGTGCTGCCCACCGATACCGTTATCCGCAGAGTTCTCGAGAGATGCCGTTTGGGCGCTAACTTTCAACAACTCGCAAGTCTCTCCTTCATATGTGCACCCCAAGATCACATTCCCTCTCAGCACAGACTGCGTGAGCGGGACTCACCTCGGTGGATTACGGAGAGTTTACTGTGTAGATGTTCCAACGCTCGCACAATCTGGAAAAACACAAAAACGCCAAACCGTAAGGACAAGACAGACTGAACTTTAGGCACCATCGTCGCCCTCCATTTTTAAATGCCCAATTTTTTTTTAAGTACAATTTAGGGTTTTAACAATTGTTCAGCTCTTTTTGATTGGTCCAAAAGGGGTTATTTAAGAATTCCATGGAGGTTTGAATGTCCAGTCCTGAAGAAGCACAGCTGTGCGAAACGCGCAGTGGTCACATTACACACACCTCAGCAGATCAGCAAGAACCTGGTGTTGGTCTGCCTGGCGCCCGAGACAGACCTACCCAGGAAGTGTCGGTATTCCTATGCCCAGCAAAGACATCTGCTCCAGCGCCCAGAGAATTGCAATGGACACTTACCTGAATCCAGGACTTTGGCGATCGTCGCTTTTTACCCATCGATCTAACAATTGTAAGTGTCTGTATACCCTTCCCTTTTCTGATTGAATATTTACTGATCCCCAACGCGCTCTGCATCTCTTCTATCAATCTTTCACCTGCTTCCGACAAGTCCTGTTTCTGCTTGCAATCATTACCCAGAATCCCTTAATGCAGCAGAAGCACCGCATGCTACGAGTTAATGGGGAAGGTCAGGGTTGCAGACCTGTCTAAGACATTTGAGTGTTCTCCCAACGGGGGATTCTTATTTTGACCCGTTTTTAAACAGCTGCCGTTGCATCTTAAAAGCTCATTTTACATTTCCAATAAGGATCATTACAGAAGAATTCACTGCTTTTAAAAGCACTTGAACATGATGGTCCCTTAAACCAAAGCGGCTCAACTCCAGTCCTCAAGACCCCTCAAGCACAGGTGGCTCAATCAAAGACAGCCACCTGTGCTGAAGCAGGGACTGATTGGTTTAATCCCTGCTTCAGCGCAGGTGGCCCAATGATCACAGACGGCTCTCTCGAAGACGGCCTCCTCTTTCTTTCACCGTTTCCGGCTTCGTACTCACACACACGGCTATTTTGCCGAGGATGTCTTCCGGGATGGTCATTCCTTTGTCTATAACGTGTTTGTAGAATTTATCGAGCGACGTGTCCATCAGCTCCATGCAGATCCACACATCCCCCTGCGGAGGAAAGCAAAAAACAATGGACATGTGTGACCCAGCTTTGGTCGGGCAGCCATTTTAAATCCCCCGATCTTGTTCTTCAGGGAAAGAACACGGATGCCAGCACACGAGGTCGGGACATAGCTGCTTTTTATCTCTTTGGAAATTGTACGCACAGCGCCGAACTACAGGGAGCGGCCGGCGTAACCAAACCCCTCCCACGTCTCAGCTTGTAAACGTGGCAAGCTGGCTTCAGTGCCCCCTATTCACATACAGCCGGAGTGGCCAACTCCACTCCGCAAGGGCCACCAACAGGTCAAGTTGAGAGGATATCCCTGCTTCAGCACAGGTGGCTTAATCAACGACTGCACCACCTGTGCTGAAGCAGGGATATCCAGAAACATTGACCTGTTGGTGGCCCTTGAGGACTGTCGTTTGCCACCCCGACATACAGCGTACGCCATAAAGGGCGTCCCCTCGAGGACACTTCAGTTCTGGTTAAAAAGAAATAGTTCAGCTTTAACCCCTTAAACGTCATCATTGGCAATAGTTCAGCTTCTCACCAGCAGGTGGCGCCTCTTCAATAGAAAATCAGCGAGTTTCATTGAAAACAATTTTTAACGCAGGATTGAAGCAGGGGGTCTCTGGAGCTGAACCCCGTTATTTCCGCTCCGGGGACCCCCTGCTTCCGGGAATACAGACATCTGACGGGGGTTCAGGTATCTCCCTGCTTTGGAAAGCTCCCACTTCACGTGAGCCAATAGGAAGCCGCCCCCGATGACGTCACAGCTCCCTATTGGCCAGCAGGGCGCTGTAGCTTTGAAAAGCGGCCATTATGTGAACCCTGCTAGCCAAGCGGAACGGCTACCGGCACCACCAATGGAGGTCTGTATCTCTGGAAGCAGGGGGTCCCCGGAGCTGAATTTAACGGGGGTTCAGCTTCAAAGACCCCCTGCTTCAATTCTACGTTAAAAAATGTTTTTTAAAATTGCCCACTTGGGTCGTCTCCAACACTGTAGAGAAGCTCCACAATCCCTGGTCCCCGCAGAGTAACCAGCGCGGCCAACGTTCGGTACCTCTCTAAATAGCGCCCCGTAAAAAGTGACGGTGAAGTGGCAGTCCACGGTGCGCATGGAGATGTCCAGGTCCATCAGCAGCCTCTTCTGCTCCTGGCTGTTCACCGTCGCCCGGATACGCTGGAGAGGGCGAGAGGAGAGATCGTCCGCGGAGACGACACAAGCAACTCAAATAACCATTCTGCATGCACCGCGCCTGAAATATACCCGGGGGGACCAACTGCCCTCCTCAAAGGCCCACAACAGGTCAGGTTTTCTGGATATCCCTGCTCCAGCACAGGTGGCTCAATCAGAAGCTCAGTCAAAGACAGCCACCTGTGCTGAAGCAGGGACGGATTGAACCACATGTGCTGAAGCAGGGATGGATTGAGCCACCTGTACTGAAGCACGGACTGATTGAGCCACCTGTGCTGAAGCAGGGATATCCTGAAAACCTGTTGGTAGATCTTGAGGACTGGAGTTGGCCACCCCTGATCCATACCAACATGCATGTATGTTTCGGTAATTCAGCACGCGTGGGCCTACCTCTCCGCTCACGTTATATGAAACATTGCGATACTCGTCTCAAATATGTTCTATTGGACCTATTGGATTCTGCAAGTCTCTCATTATTCCATTTAGATTGTAAGCTCTGTGGGGCAGACTCCCACGATTACCATGACCTTCCGGTTTAACACGCGTGTGTAACTTTGTATATTATCTCCCCATACTGTCTGCAATGTAACTCTGTAAAGTGCTGCGTATATTGGGGGCGCTATATATAAACACGCACGGATACAATGCTGTCTGGGGATCTCGGCTTTTTCCCCCCTTTCTAGTTTTGCTTGAATTCTGAATTCATTATTATTATTTTTAAATAAATGGGGATTTTCCGCCACAAACGGCTGCTTCGGTGGGTATAGAATAAAGTCACAAAACATTACTTCTGCGCTCAATACTTTGCATTAAACTATTTAACACACCACAATTTAAAAACCAGCGGTTAAAAACAAAATAAATATCACATTCTGCCTACATTTGTTGCGTCATGTTTATACAGGCATACCCCACATTAACGTACGCATATATACACATACCCCGCATTAACGTACGCATATATACACATACATACCCCGCATTAACGTACGCAATGGGACCGGAACATCTATGTAAAGCGAAAATGTACTTAAAGTGAAGCACTCCCTTTTTCCCCACTTATTGATGCTTGTACTGTACTGCAATCGTTATAAACGTGCATAACTGATGTAAATGCTTAAAGACAATTATATGATCCAAATTATTGAGGAACCAACCAGGGGAGGGGCAATACTGGATTTGGTCATATCAAACAATGTAGAAGTAATAACAAATATACAAGTCCTGGAACATTTGGGTAACAGTGATCATAACATGGTCTCATTTGAAACAAATTATCAAAAAATAGATTTCTTGGGTTCAACAAAGACTTTAAACTTTAGAAAGGCAGATTTTAATAAACGGAGGTCTAATTTAGTAGTAATACAATGGGATGATGTTTTTGCAGGGAAAAATGTAGAAGATAAATGGGCAGTCTTTAAAACATTGTTAGAAAAGCACACTTATCAGTGTATACCCTTGGGTAATAAGTATAAAAGAAATAAGTCAAAACCAATGTGGCTAAATAAACAGGTAGGGGAGGAAATGGACAAGAAGAGGAAGGCGTTTAGATTCTTTAAGTCAGAAGGGACAGAGACATCGTATCAAAATTATAAGGAATAAAACAAAAATTGCAAAAGGGCAATCAAATTAGCAAAAATGGATAATGAAAAAAGGATTGCAATAGAAAGTAAGGTCAACCCTAAAAAGTTCTTTAAGTACCTTAATAACAAAAAAATGAGAAAAGAAAATATAGAACCCTTTCAGTGTGAGATGGGTAGGCAGATTATTGGAGATAAGGAAAAAGCAGAGGTATTAAACACATTCTTTGCCTCTGTGTTTACCAGGGAAGAATCAAGTTCAATAGTAGTGCCGCAGGAGGAAGCCACAACCTCCATATTAATGAACAATTGGTTAACTGAGGAAGAAGTTCATAAGCGACTTGAAAAAATTAAAGTAAATAAGGTACCTGGCCCCGATGGCATACATCCAAGAGTTCTCAAGGAGTTAAGTTCAGTAATAGCCAAACCATTATATTTAATATTCAAGGACTCCATTTCCACAGGCTCAGTACCACAAGATTGGCGTAAAGCAGATGTGGTGCCTATATTTAAAAAGGTAGCTAGATTACAACCAGGAAATTACAGACCTGTAAGCCTGAGTTCAATAGTAGGGAAACTACTTGAAGGTTTAATACGGGATAATATTCAGGAATACCTAATGGAAACCAAATTTATTAGTAACAGTCAGCATGGATTTATGAAGGATAGATTTGCCAAACTAACCTTATTTGTTTCTTTGAGGAGGTAAGTAGGAATTTAGACCAGGGAAATGCAGTTGATGTGGTCTACTTAGATTTTGCAAAGGCTTTTGATACGGTTTCACACAAGAGGTTGGTGTACAAAATAAAGAAAATTGGACTCAGTAATAATATATGCACCTGGATTGAAAACTGGTTAAAGGACAGACAACAGAGGGTTGTCATAAATGGAACTTTTTCAGATTGGGCTAAAGTCGTGAGTGGAGTACCTCAGGGATCGGTACTGGGACCCCTGCTTTTTAACTTGTTTATTAATGACCTTGAGGTTGGGATCGAGAGCAAAGTCTCCATCTTTGCTGATGATAGTAAATTGTGTAAGGTAATAGAATCAGAGCAGGATGTAATTTTTCTTCAGAAGGACTTGGAGAGACTGGAAACGTGGGCAGGTAAATGGCAAATGAGATTTAATACAGATAAATGTAAGGTTATGCATTTGGGATGCAAGAATAAAAAGGCGACTTACAAATTAAATGGAGATATATTGGGGGAATCCTTGATGGAGAAGGATTTAGGAGTGCTTGTAGACTGCAGGCTTAGCAATAGTGCCCAATGTCATGCAGTAGCTGCAAAGGCAAACAAGATCTTATCTTGCATCAAACAGGCAATGGATGGAAGGGAAGTAAACATAATTATGCCCCTTTACAAAGCATTAGTAAGACCACACCTTGAATATGGAGTACAATTTTGGGCACCAATCCTAAGAAAAGACATTATGGAACCAAATTAATAAAGGGGATGGACAATCTAACTTATGAGGAGAGGCTAGCTAAATTAGATTTATTTACATTAGAAAAGAGGCGTCTAAGAGGGGATATGATAACTATATACAAATATATTCGGGGACAATACAAGGAGCTTTCAAAAGAACTATTCATCCCACGGGCAGTACAAAGGACTCTGGGCCATCCCTTAAGGTTGGAGGAAAGGAAATTTCACCAGCAACCAAGGAAAGGGTTCTTTACAGTAAGGGCAGTTAAAATGTGGAATTCATTACCCATGGAGACTGTGATGGCAGATACAATAGATTTGTTCAAAAAAAGGTTGGACATCTTTTTAGATGGGAAAGGTATACAGGGATATACCAAATAAGTATACATGGGAAGGATGTTGATCCAGGGATTAATCCGATTGCCAATTCTTGGAGTCAGGAAGGAATTAATTTTCCCCTTAATGGGGTTTTTTGTTTGCCTTCCTCTGGATCAATAAGTAAGTATAGATATAGGATAAAGTATCTGTTGTCTAAACTTAGCATAGGTTGAACTTGATGGACGGAAGTCTTTTTTCAACCTCATCTACTATGTAAATAACGCATGTGTAACAGGCTCTATAGTCTCCCCGCTTGCGCACAGCTTCGGTACAGGTAGGGAGCCGGTATTGCTGTTCAGGACGTGCTGACAGGCGCATGCGCGAGCTGCCGTTTGCCTATTGGGCGATATGTCCTTACTCGCGAGTGTACTTAAAGTGAGTGTCCTTAAACCGGGGTATGCCTGTAATGACTTAAAGTAAGGTTTTAGACAGCTTGCCTATAAAATAATACCACAGAAGATTACGAGGCCGCCCTGTACGTAATATGAACGTTCCGCGAGATAAAGTGGAACTTGGAACTGTCCCCGTCGGTATTTTATCTGTGACACGCCCGTGGGAT
Organism: Ascaphus truei; assembly: GCA_036426205.1. Taxonomy (NCBI): domain Eukaryota; kingdom Metazoa; phylum Chordata; class Amphibia; order Anura; family Ascaphidae; genus Ascaphus; species Ascaphus truei. The sequence continues at coordinate 26,146 of WSYH01006550.1, read as the reverse complement.
ACAATGTGTAACGGAGAAGAGAAAAGGATGGAGGATAACAGAGATGCTAAACATGGAGAAACATGTCAGCCGCCTCCTGTGCATTACGGCCCATTTCTACTAAGCAGTCTTCTGCCATAAGCCTAAGAGACACCTTAGATCCTCGTCAAATCGGTAGGCTGTACGGGGACTTCCAGTGCCGCGTGACGTCTGGTCCCAGAACATTGCTTAGTAGATACAGGCTTTTATTTTCATTATAGGGAGGGCCCCGCAGTTCGTATTTTTGGCCCGAATGTATGTTTTCTGCGCCCCCCCACGCTGCGCCTCTTACCTTCACCGCCATAATCTGCCCGCTTGGCACATGACGCATTTTTTCCACCACTCCATAGGCTCCTCGCCCCAACTCTTCTATAGGTTCCAGGTCATCGGCCTTCACCTCAAAGTTCTAAACACAATTGGGCAGATAAATCCCTAAACCCCACGACAGCCTACAGGACAGCAGTCACAATCAAACAAAAACGTGTGCGCGTGTGTATATTTGCGCGCGCGCATATATGCGTGCGTATGTACGCACATGTTCGTGCGTGTCTATGCGTGTGCATATATATGGTCGTGCGCGTCTATGCATATAGGTGCATTCGTATATCTGTGTGCGCATGTCTATGCATAGATGTACGTGTGCGTATATATATGTGCGTACGAGTCTATGCATATATGTGCATGTGTGCGTATATCTGCGTGCATGTGTGCGTATATCTGCGTGCACGTGTATGCATATATGTGCGTGCGTATATCTGCATATATGTACATGTGTGCATATATTTGCGTGCGTGTCTATGCATATATGTGCGTGCGTATATCTGCATATATGTGCGTGCGTATATCTGCATATATGTGCGTGCGTATATCTGCGTGCACGTGTATGCATATATGTGCGTGCGTATATCTGCATATATGTACATGTGTGCGTATATCTGCGTGCGTGTCTATGCATATATATGCGTGCGTATATCTGCGTGCACGTGTATGCATATATGTGCGTGCGTATATCTGCATACATGTACATGTGTGCGTATATCTGCGTGCGTATATTTGCATATATGTACATGTGTGCGTATATTTGCGTGCGTGTCTATGCATATATGTGCATGCATCTGCGTGCGCATATATATGTGTGTGTGCGTATATCTGCATATATGTGCATGCGTATATGCATATATGTGCGTGCGTATATCTGCATATATGTGCGTGCACGTGTATGCATATATGTGCGTGCGTATATCTGCATATATGTGCGTGCGTATATCTGCGTGCACGTGTATGCATATATGTGCGTGCGTATATCTGCATATATGTACATGTGTGCGTATATCTGCATAGGTGTCTATGTATATATGTGCATGCATCTGCGTGCGCGTATATATGTGTGTGCGTATATCTGCAGATATGTGTGTGCGTATATCTGCATATATGTACATGTGTGCGTATATTTGCGTGCGTGCCTATGCATTATTTACAAACGTGTGCGTATATTTGGCCGCGTGGCGTGTTTATCATAATGTGCATGTGTGCGTCATTTGCGTGCGTGCCTAGGCATATATGTACATGTGTGCGTATATTTGCGTGCGTGCCTATGCATATATGTACATGTGTGCGTATATTTGCGTGCGTGCCTATGCATATATGTACATGTGTGCGTATATTTGCGTGCGTGCCTATGCATATATGTACGTGTGCGTATATTTGCGTGCGTGTTTATGCACATATGTGCATGTGTGCGTATATTTGCGTGCGTGCCCTATGCATATATGTACACTGTTGCGGTGTTTTTTATTTTATATTTGCGTGCGTGCCTATGCATATATGTACATGTGTGCGTATATTTGTGTGCGTGCCTATGCATATATGTACATGTGTGCGTATATTTGCGTGCGTGCCTATGCATATATGTACATGTGTGCGTATATTTGCGTGCGTGTCTATGCATATATGTGCATGTGTGCGTATATTTGCGTGCGTGTCTATGCATATATGTGCATGTGTGCATATATTTGTGTGCGTGCCTATGCATATATGTACATGTGTGCGTATATTTGCGTGCGTGCCTATGCATATATGTACATGTGTGCGTATATTTGCGTGCGTGCCTATGCATATATGTACATGTGTGCGTATATTTGCGTGCGTGTCTATGCATATATGTGCATGTGTGCGTGTCTATGCATATATGTGCATGTTCGTGTATTTGCGTTCGTCGTCCTATGCATTTGTGCCATGTGTGGCGTATATTTGCTGTGCGTGTCTATGCATATATGTACATGTGTGCGTAATTTGCGTGCGTGTCCTATGTCTATTGTTCATGTGTGCGTATTTTGCGTGCGTTCCTGCATATATATGTGCATGTGTGCGTATATTTGTGTGCGTGCCTATGCATTATGTGCATGTGGGCGTATATTTTTGTGTTGCGTGCCTATGCATATATGTGCATGTGTGCGTATATTTGCGTGCGTCTATGCATATATGTACATTGTGCGTATATTTGCGTGCGTCCTATGCATAATGGGCATGTGTTGCGATATTTGCGTGCGTGCCTATGCATATATGTACATAGTGTTGCGTATATTTGTGTGCGTGCCTTGCATATATGTGCATGTGTGCGTATATTGTGTGCGTGCCTATCTATATGTGCATTTTGCGTATATTGCTGCGTGTCTAGATTATGTACATGTGTGCGTATATTTTGCGTGCGTGCCTATGCTATATTTCATGTGTGCGTATATTTGCGGCGCCGCCTATGCATATATGTCGTGCGTGCCTATCTATATTTGCGTGCGTGCCTATGCATATATGTGCATGTGTGCGTATATTTGCGTGCGTGCCTATGCATATATGTGCATGTGTGCGTATATTTGCGTGCGTGTCTATGCATATATGTGCGTGCGTGCCTATGCATATATGTGCGTGCGTGCCTATGCATATATGTGCATGCATCTGCGTGCGCGTATATATGTGTGCGTATATCTGCGTGCGCGTATATATCTGCGTGCGTATATCTTTTAGATTGTAGCAGGGGGTCTCCAGAGTTGAACCCTATTAATTTCAGCTCTGGGGGGACACCTGCTCCGCAGGGGGCGCCGGTAGCCGCTCGGCTAGCAGGGTTCACATAATGGCTGAATATCAAAGCTCCCGCGCCCTGCGGGCCAATAGGAAGCCATGACATCATCCGGTGCGGCTTCCTATTGGTCCGCTTGACCTTTAAACTTTGCCGAGATACCGGCGCCCCCTTTGGAGGTCTCTCTCGGGAAGCAGGGGGTCCCCAGAGCTGAAATTAATGTTTGTTTGTAAATACTGATTTTTTTTGGGGGGGGGGGGGGGGGGGAGGAGGGGGAATTTGAACTGTTCTTATTAATACTGGACTTATCTGGGGGTCTGTGCAGAGAGGGACTTTCCTACATAAACCGGTTTCAGTGTTCGGTTCCCCAGAAGGAAACCCATTCGGAACGCAGTACCAGCCATAAAGCCGCGGGTAACATTACCTTGTCTCCGATTAAGATGCAGGCTTTGGAGTCCAGATCCCGGGGGGGTCTGCGAGGACAATCACATGACAAGGATTACAAGCGAAAGATAAAATAAAGTGCGTTATTTTCAGAAGTCCAGGTGTAGCAGGTGGTATTGGCCATTAATGCAGAATAATGCGCAGAGAAAAAAAAACAGAGTAACGCACAAGTAGAATAGATTGTAAGTTCCTTGGGTCAGGTTCTCCTGTTGCACTTATTCCCAGTTTTTGTAATGTACATTACTAATAACACACAGACACACACACAGACACACACAGACACACAGACACACACCTCTCACTTTTCTCCCAATGGGACTCAAAGCGCGTCACAATTACAGCACAGCGCGCAGTACGCAGCACATAGGAATGTTACACACACAGCCCCTGCCCCGCAGAGCTTACACTCTATGTTTTTGGTGCCTGCGGCACAGGGGGATAAAGTGACCTTACCCAACGATCGGACACCGGGAATTGAACCAGGTTCCCCTGATTCACACTCAGTGAAGGCGCTGACTGATAACAGTGACACTCACAGCCATTTCTTCCCTTTATTTTCCTCCTATTGTTATGTTATAAAATGATACATCAGTAACCTTTGTCGTCAATGGCGCACAAGTAGAATATCGCGCCGGCAGTAACGCAGCGCCGCTCGTTCACGGCGCCACTGTCACCTGCTACTTCCAACTCATTCATGATTCTCCATCTGCTTTGCAATGTATGGGATAGCGGCGCAAAGCCACTTCCAATTAACGAAACCTATTACCAATGTGTTAAATTACAAAAAGCCGAATCAGATCGGCGAACGTGGTTTCCGCGGGCGACAGAGCCGCGGGGATGGGATTTGTGTTACAATTACAACTGCAAACCATACAAGACAACACGCAGGAATGATCTGCTCCCCGATCCTTACACACGTACGCTTCTTCATTTCATTGTGTCGCGGGAAGATCTAAAGCGGCGTTGTGACGATGGGGAGGACTTGGCCCGGGATTAAAGGGGTTACACCCCAATTGGCCACCCTCTACCCTCACCTGGGAAGCAAGGGGTTAATTGGACTGAGGTCCAGTAATGTGTTTTCACCTCGCTTCAATATCCAAATGCTTATTCCCCTGTAAAAAATGTATTGTTTCTGGGCCAGTGTCTGCACCACACACACTGGGGCTTAAGGGGTTAATAAGCTACAGTTTAAGAAAATACAACTGTGGTGTGTCTTTTCAGAAAATCTGGGCTTCAAAAGGCTTGATTGAAGTTGGGTGTGAAAAGCAGAAGGGGTTTTTAGTGTACAGTATGTTAATACCTAATTTGCAGGCCAAGGGAATATTGCTAGAGACAGCTAGACCCAGGCTGGGGCATTGGGGGTGAAATCTAACACCAGGTCACAAATGTCCACTACCCAGGGGTCCCTGCTTCAAAGAGATTTATTGATGGGGGCAGGGGGTGGTTACCCAAGGAGATCAGAATGAGTGACCTTATTAAATATAAGAATATTATGAGATGTCCTCGGCTGAACATGCTAAGAGTTACATATGTGTATTCGTGGGACCAAGCCCCAACTAACGAATACAGACACCTGAGGTTTAACAGATACTAAGAGGCAGATATTAATATCTCTCTTAATTTTAGTATTACACGGTAATATTTAGTCTCATTGGGAGCGTCATGCGTGACGGAATGTATTAATGTGTCTCGCGTGCCAGTAAGTATGACTGAACTGAAGTTATGAAGTTATTTACAGTGTATATGGAATTTTGGTTTTGTTCTGGAAACTGCAGACTCCCTCTGTTATGCTAATAAGCAGGAAGGGCATCCTGCTAGAATTTACATAGCACGGTGATCAAAGGCTAATTGCCTAATTGTTTATGCTGGGCCCAGGAACTGACAAGTTTAAGTGTGATACTTCACACTAAACAATGGAAGCCCAAAATCTGCTTCAAAGACTTTTTCTAGCCTTTCCGGCATCTAGGGTTAAGAGATGAGTTTGACATAGTATTTAAGTCAGTCACCCCTTACTCAAATGTCTTCATGTCTGCATGTTTTCATGCAAAGTTCCGCATGTCTTTGGTGTCTTGATGATTATGAAGATTGCTGTATGAACTGCCAGTCCAGATATGACTGTTTCATCATTCCATTTTAAGTAAGTGTCCATATTTTGCCTGTTATTTGTATATCTCGTGTGTTCACCTTTATCAAGGAATAAATTATATTTTATCATATCTAAGTCTCGTACCAGTTCAGCCCAGTTATATATATATTATTTTGGTGTGTATTATTAATAGCCTGTCACAAAGCTCCCGTCACAGGCGTTTAGTCTTTTAAGCCAATTATCCGTTAGGTTTCCAGGTGAATTTATCGGAGAGGGGCTGGTTTCCATTAAATCGTCGGCGGTCTCGAATTTCCTGGCGTAAATACAACTCGGTTCCACTTACCAACACATACTGGGTCTGTAAGGCCTCGGCCACGTTACTTGCTCGCTGGTGGAAACGTGCTGACGCGCGCTCCCGCTCAGCACTGAGCCCCTACAGCCGCAATTAGAGCGGCTTTAGTGTTGGCTCACCTGCGCTTCCGGAAGCGCAGGTCTTAGGGGAATGTAAAATTCCCCCGCTTGCCGGCGAGACAGGCCGGTCACGTGAGCGGTTCGCCCAATGAGGGCGAACCAGCTCCGTGACGTCACTGGCCTGCCCCCGGCCAGCCCCCTGAAGGCCCGCTGACGGCGCGTGCGGTAAGCAACCCGCTTTCCCTGAGCCTCAGCGCACCTCAGCGAGCAAGCAGGGAGCATGGACTCAGCCTTACACGGGTTACCAGCCACACAACCGGCAACGCTGCGTTAGTTCACAAACACGCCCTTGTAGTTCACTTCCAAAACGTCCATTTTCCTAATTTCACCTTGCTAAACAATCCTTTAAAGTGGCAATCCAAGCACACATTTTTTGGGGGCGATTTTCTATTATTTTTAACATACGATTGTAGCAGGGGGTCTCCAGAGTTGAACCCCATTCATTTCAGCTCTGGGGAACCCCTGCTTGCGGAGATGCAGACCTCCGTATGGGGTGCCGGAAGTCACTCCCGCACCCGGTGGGCCAATAGGAAGCTGTGACATCATCCGGTGCGGCTTCCTATTGGTCCACGTAACGCGGGAGCTTTAAACTTTGCCGAGATACTGGCACCCCCTTTGGTGTAGGGGAGCGCAGGTTCAATATGCAATCAAAAATAAGTGGAACCTAGTGCAAATAAAGTTTATAGCAATGATGTGTATTAAACACTTGGTCGGATGGAGACTCACGTGGTATCAATCTAAATCAGGCGTTTCAGAGATCAGTGGCAATGAGCCTGACTGTGGTGTGTGAAATGTAGGAACTTCAGTCGGATATGATGGCATACGGCGTCACTCGGGGAAATTCACCAATCAGGGCAACAGGGTAGCATGGACGCTGCATCGCTCGCACGCCTGGACGCTCACACGCCGGGGCGTCCGCACGCAGGGACGTCGCAACGCTCACACAGGGGCGCCCGCACGCATGGACGCTCACACGCCGGGGCGTCCGCACGCAGGGACGTCGCAACGCTCACACAGGGGCGCCCGCACGCATGGACGCTGCATCGCTCGCACGCATGGACGCTCAACTCATGACGCCCTTGTAACGCATTCACAGAAGAGGCCGATCCAGGCCAATTTCTCCGGGTCGTCCGCAGCGCATTTACATCGCAACTTCCGACATGTTCTCGCTAACGCATGGACGCTCACCTACGCCTGGGTCCGGTCCATCAATGCATGGACGTCGCGACCTCACATCAGACGGATGACGCCCGCACTCATTTAACTCTCACACTCCGTTACCTCACACAGCCTTTTCCTGTCCGCATTCAATTCCGTCTCAACAAAAAACGTCTCCACACACAATGTCTTCCAGCTCTCCTCCCGCATAATTAACTCTCACTCTGAACACTCCTTGACTCTCACTATACGCCTATTTTCTTCCGCAAGTTTTCGATTTACATCTGCGTACGGCTGCACATATCATAAACAAGGTAGCTTCCTGCCCTGCATTTACTCTCACGCACGGTCATGTGATATCTTCGCTCACTGCATATGTTACCTTCCGGCAATGCAAAAAAACTCTCCACAGGCATTTCGCCCGTCCTTACGCAATTTACTCTCACTCACGGCCCTTTTTCACCAATAACGCCGGGTAGCCTACTTACCCAATTCGAACTTTCCACAGCACAGACCTCTGGCGTCCGCTCCGCATTGGATGTCGTTTCAACTCTCACACAGGTGGCGCTCACTACAAGACCATCTCCTGTACGCATCACCAAAACAACACAATGTACTTCTCAAACTCTCACCACATGTCTCAACGCAAAGAGTAGGGGCTCCGCACTGCATTTACTCTCACCAAAAATACACGCTGGTCGTCTCAAGGGACTCTCACACATTTCTTCCCTTGCCCTATCACTCAAATTTACTCTCACCGGTTGCAACTCGTTTTTCTTCCGTCATGCATGGACGTCTCTACTCTCACACAGGGATCGCCCGCACCATACGCTGCCATCGTCTCGAACGCCTTGTGACTCTCACACCCTGGGAGACACACACCCGCAGAGGTCTGGCGCTGAGCGTTTTCAGCACAGGAGGAATTCTAGGAATGCAGCAGAACTGGGATATTCGCACGCGGCAGATTAGTGATGTCAGCGCGCCCAAGAGACTTCGGGATCAATGTCCTATGTCCATTTACATACAGCCAGACGCTGATAACCGCATCTTTAGGAAAACAACCTAGAAAAGACTTAAACGCACCAATGCACTCACAACAGTACCACCGTCAAGAAGTCAGAAAAGCAACATCAGACACTGAGTCCACGAGATCATGCACTTCTATACTTAGTATCATCTTCTCCACATCTTCCGTGCGCAGCGTGGATGGCATTTGTGTAGCAGTGGGCACAGGTACAGAACTAGACACGACCACAAGGAGAAGAAGAACAGAATAAGTCAAACGCGTCTAGTCTGGTTACACACCGCACTCGTGTATCTGCATTGTTTTAGGGGTTAGCACAGGAGCTATTAGTGGCAGCGGTTTTCAAATTCTTCAAAGTCAGTGCTGCTCACCGTTTGTATAATTTAATTCTAGTTAGTTTAAAGCGGGCTCTGCGCTTCTGTAACCCTGCTGTGTGTGAGTGTGCCGGATAACACCATAAGGGATCCCATGTCAAAATGGATTTGAAGCAACACAAACGGTGTACCTTCTGGTGTGCTCACTTGATGTCATTTCCCAGGAATCCTTGCTGCAATGGCAGAATAGCATGGATCTTAGCATTTATACTGGTGACAACTAGGGTTGCCAGACGAGATATGTGAACTGGTCACAAGTGATTTTTTCATATCGATGATTTTTGCCTACCCTCTTAAAAATATCAGTACATATATACACACGATAGACTATATGATACATATAACAGAATGGGGATAGAGATGATGGTGAGATGAGGATAGGGAGGATAGATGGAGAGATGATAGAACGCAGAGATGATAGAGACTGAGATTATGAAGAACGGAGAGATAACAAGAGACGATAGAATCATAGAACAGGACGACGATGAGAGATGAAAGGGATGAGATGAGAGATGGAGCTGATGTAGATAGACAGAGCATGAATAATTATAGAAGATGACAATGATAGAGATGATAGCGATGGAGATAGAGATGGTAGAGATGGAGATGCTAGAGATGCAGATGCTAGAGATGATAGAGATGAGGATATGGAGATAATAGAGATGGAGACGAGAGATGATAGAGACGAGAGATGATAGAGACGAGAGATGATAGAGACGAGAGATATGAGAGATGGAGATGATAGAGATGAGAGATATGAGAGATGGAGATGATAAGATGAGCGTGCTATATTATAGAGATGACCAATGATATACAGTATACGATGGAGATAGAATGGTATAGATGGAGAATGCTAGAGATGCCATGCTAGCGATTATAGAGATGAGGATATATAGAGATAATAGAGATGGATCGATATAGGATACAGACGAGAGATGATGGAGACGGAGTATGATAGAGACGAAATAGATATGATAATAATGGAGATGATATAGGTATGAGATATCATTGAGAGAGAGTTGCTGAAGATGACAAGAGATGAGAGAATATGAGAGAATTAGAATGATAGAGGATGAGAGAACAAATGATAATTATGTATAAGAGATTATAGCGATGAGATCGAGATTAGGTATAGAGGGAGATGCATAAGAGATCGCGTGATAATATATAATGATATCTATATATATATATAATATATATATATATATATATATATATTATATATATCATAATATAATATATATTACATATAATTATAAATATATATATTATATATATCTCTTAAACTAAGTGTTGTGACAAACCTATCCCTTCTTCATTTTTTTTTGCAGAGCCAATATAAAACCAACACCGCGACACTGAGAGACCCATTAAGTCGCAACAGGCTAGGTCTGTTGGTGGGTTTACTGGCTATGGGCATCTTAACCCAAGGCCTGTGCTCAAACAGCTGTGAAATGCAGCAAGACTGAAGCATACAGCTTAAGGGGACCATGTTATATGCAGGTTGTTGAAGCAAAAGGATGGCAGTGTGGTAGCTCATTGCATGTACCTGGGCTTCCACAGAATCCCACATGCTGCAAACCTTCTAAGACATGCAATGCCCCAGTAATACAGTTTCGGCGCGCCTTTAATCTCCTCGGCCAGGTTTCCCGGATTTATTGAAATCGCTGGCAAGCGCATGTTGGTCAGCTGTTTTCGGCGGCGCCACGAGGCGGCTTTCGATGGATAAGCGCACATTAGCCAATCCCACACTATCATCACAGGACTCCGACGATTCGGGGGAAACCAGGAAGAGCAACGGAAAACCCCCGAATGTTTTCGGGTAGTTGGAGGTTACAACGGGCCGCGGCTGTAATGTGCCATTTGCTATTTATTTATAACGGTGTGGAGGGTGTTTGTCGGACTTTTGTTTACCCACCGATAACATTACAGCGACATATCCTACACATACTCCTCTGGCAACCCCCTTATAACGCTATTCTTGGTGGCCCCAAAAAAGGATCACAACACATCGCGCTATAGGGAAGCGGTATCGTTGAGAACTAAATGTAACAATTTTATGCAATGACCAATACAACGTATTTAAGGAACAAAAACCAATAATCGTGTTGTAAATATTCATATAACAAAATTGGGAGCCACGCTTGGCAACCAAGCGGTATAAGCGGATCACGTTGTGTGTTGTTTGTGTGTGTGTGTGGTGTGTGTGTGTTGTGTGTAGTGTGTGTGTGATGTGGGGTGTGTGTGTGTGGTGTGTTGTGTGTGTACATCTGAGTGTGCTATATAAATAAAAGAGAGACATATCTATTATGAGAGAGAGAAGGAAGTGCTAGCAGATAATAGATATAAAAATTCGAAGGTAAATGTGCGATTACATATAAATGTAATATAAATCACTACCCCACGCGGCTCTGTTGCGCAGCGATTGGTGGTTTAAATACATGGGGGGTCAACCCTGGGGTGATGAAGGAGCGGCTCGTGAGTAAAGACACTGATTTGCAGCACGGGAACCTTGTTCAATTCCCGGTGTCGTTTCCTTGTGACCGTTGGGCAAGTCACTTATAACTCAATCCCTGGTGCCTCAAGCACACAAGACATAAGATTGTATAGCTCCACGGGCAAACCGGTGTGCGGAAAATTCTCTGTAAAAAAGCGGCTGCGTACAACTAGAACATACGCTATCAGAACAATTATTAATTATCCGTATATAGGTACGGTAGTGTAAAGAATTGATAATGACATTCCTTCCCAAACCCCCTGCATTCCCCATCCCTCACCACTACACACCCTGTCAAAACTCTGAACTGCTCCTCGCCCAGTCTAAAATCCAGTCCTAATAGATATCTCCTTCCCGGGAGTTGACGCAAACAAAACACAATTGCCTCGGGCTACAGCCACTAAACCAATTAATTGGACCACAACAAGTGGCCATAAAAATGGTCGTATCCTGTGCCCAACAAACCAACCAGCCAGGACACACATACGGGATAACCAATCTCCAGAGGCAGAAATTATGGGTCATTTTAAAATACAAAAATCATATTTAAAAATCTATAACAACAAAGGTATCAGTATAGATTTTTTTTGCTCTATGCGACCGATACACAGACGGGATGGATGCCTTTTATTTTTATAAAAGGCCAACAAATCCAAGGTCACAAAAAAAATGGGCGAATTTTCATCAATTCACGATGCCATCATTTTACCATAAATGGGGAGTGCGTGCATAAAACAATGGAACAAAAAAAACAAAGGAGTCCCTGCCCCCGAAGAAAGCTACAATTCCACAAAAACAGCACTTTCGACACCGATGGGAAAAAGTAAGTAGGATTATGAACTTCTAGGAGGATCTAAAACAAACCATCAGCAAATGCTTATACCGGGCCCTAATCCGCAAGGAAGGGGTTAATGGTAGTGAGGGAGACGGAGGGTGATTCTCAAAACCTCCCATCATTCAAATAACCTTTCCGGGTTTCCCGCCCAAAAAACCCAACAGTACAGTATTTGTAGAGAATATCCCACAGCTTCAGCACGGGTGCTCAATAACAGTGGAAAACTGAGCACGTGTGCATAATGGAAGGCAGGGAAAAAATACTACAACTGAAAAGACCTTCCTGTTGAGAAGGGGATGGTAGGAGGGATGACCTGTTAGGGACTGAGTGAGTGACAAAAACAATTGGTTAAAGGGAAATAAAAGAATTATAAAAAATAATTAGTTGGAAGCGGGGGAGAAAGTCTAAAAACAAACCAAAAGGTCTTAAACGTTTGGCGAGCTAGCTTTTAGGCAGAGATTTGCTCAAAAAAAAAAGAAAAAAAAGGGGGGAAAAAAACACCAAAAACAAAGTACTCTATCTGAATTCCTTTGGAATTTTCCCACCCTGTATTTTTCTTCTTAGCCTAAATCAAAAAAAAAACACGTGAGTAAAAACTTAACGAACACACAGACCCCGCACGTGGCGGATACCATTTGTCTAAACAAACAACAAACAGGCAACAAATGTATTCAAGGAAATCAGAGGAACTATAGTCCCTTCTCATATCACAGACAAACATATATGCAAACGTGCAAGTCCCTCCAAAAAAAAAAACGGAAAAAAAAAAAAAAAACGAGCAACAGCTTCAGATCCGACGCGCCAAAAAACACCACAGGGAGAAACAGAACCGAGAAGTCGTCCAGATGTTCAACATCAGCGAGGATTCTGGGTACTACTACTACTCTGGTGTCTGGGTAACTGACTCCCATGTGCAAAAGCCAAAATTGCGATAAAAAAATACGGTTTAGAAGGGCCGTGCCTATAAGTGCCCGCCAAAACGACAGGGTGCGTACAGTCGTCGCAAGTTATATTTGCATTTCGTTCGCCGGTCTCGCGGTTTCCGCCATTGAATGGTTCAAGGGCCCGTCACGTTGAGTGCGCTACAGGCCTTTGAAAAAAAATCAAATTTTTGGTGGCGGACTACACAGTATGTCCGCAACGAAACAGGCGCTCGAAAAAATTCACTAAAAAAAGGTATAAAAGTGTGAGCTAAGGCAAAAAGCTAAAACTATAACGCTCTTATCAGATAGGATCGCAAAAAGAACTCTTCATCGGCTTCAAAGCCTAGTTTGTTTTTCCTGTCCACAAAATAGGACGACTCCTCCAAAAAAAATTTACAACAGTGTACACTCTAGTGTTCACGAAAAAGAGAGCAGGCAGCCTAGGGGTTAGCTTTGACCCTATTCCCAAAGCATTGGATGTTTCCTCCCCCCGGCTGAAGCAGCAATTACTACTTTACTCTACATTTACTACTTACTTACTACTTGGGGTCGACCCACTATTTTTTAAAAAAACCATTACCTTCAGTTAGACACAAAAGACAACCCCTCACACTTTTTTGGACGGTGGGCCAACAACCAAGCCGTACCTCCTTGAACATGGTCCCCCTATCCACCTTTTCCCCGCTCCCCCCATTCCCCATTTCCCCCTGCCCAACCACCCCCCCCCGCCATTAGAGATCACCTTTGGTCCTAGAGAGGGACTGGACCCTTATAGGGTTCTCATCAACTTGCTGACAACTGCCTAACCCTCATCTCTTGTAGGAATGTAAAAATCAAAATACAATGGGATATTTCGTTAATGAAAGGTAAGGGTGAGGTTATTTGCAAAGCAGACAGAAAGAAAGAGAGGAAATTAGGGTTCTAGGTTGAGGGTTGAGTCAAATGAGGGGAAAGAGGAGAAGAAGGACAAGAAGGACGTAAAAGGGAGAAGGAAGGGGGTGAAAGGAGAGAGAAGGTGGGGGGCATAAAGAATAGGGAGGAAGGGAGAGGAAAACGAAGGGGGGAAAAGAGGGGGAAAGAGAGGAGGAAGAAATGGTGCGAGATGGGGCAAGGGGTGGATTGAGTGGGGGGGGGAAGAGGGGGCGGGGCGGTCTTGGAGGGTGAAAGGAGTGAGGGGGGGAGAGGGGAGGGGGTGAAGAAGATGAAAGGTGCTTACGACGAGTGGAAGAGGGGGGGGAGTTTGGGGTACGAAGGTTGGAAGGGTCGGTAAGGGGGGGGAAGAGGGGTGAGAGGGGGAAGTAGGGGCAGAATGGGGGGTCTGTAAAGTGGGGGGGGGAGAAAAAGGGTGGGTGGGGGGTCTGAGAAGAGACATGAAGTTGGGGGGGGGGAAGTTGAGGATGCGGTTTGGAAGGGGCCGCCCTTTTCCACAAAAGAGAAGGCCAGGACCCAAAACCCACCACCTCCCACCTCCTCACCTTTCAACAGATCCGCCTACTCTTCACATCCCGAATGGAGAGGATGGCATCCCCAGAGGGGTAAGGCTGTCGCGCAGCCTCCTATGTACCTCGTTCCGCCCCATTGGATAGGAGGGAAGAGATGGTTGGAGAAGGAGATGAGGGGGAGTGGGCAAGGGTCAGAGCACGTTTGTAGTAAAGGGGGCCGTCTATTGAAAGGTGGGGGGAGCTCGTAAATTGCCGAGGTCGATCACTCCCGAGCATCCAGCCGGGGTAGGGGTATGATGCTCTACCCTCCCCGGGGAACACCTCGGGTAAAGAGATTTAAGTCCGTCACTACGCTGCTGGCCGGGGGGAGGGATAAGAAGAAACTCTTTGCACACAAGAGAGTGGGGCGAACCCGGCGGCAACGCTTTTCTTGAGGTGGCGAGCCCATATGAAAGGAGGCGCTGTGATTTTAACGTCAGGGTTTATGGCGGGGGCGATAGAGACATGGTGATTTGCCCGGTACTACAACAAAGCACCCCCCCACCCGGCGACGGCTAATTTAACCATCTCAACTCCCAGCCTTAGTCCGCTATTACGTTCCCCCCCACAACACAAACCCCCCCACCCCTCCAGCGGGAAAGCCCCAGTCGTCTGGGAAATCCATGTTGGGGTTGGAACTAACCACCCATATGAGGGTCGTAAGCAGTCGTAATCATGAGGCAACGTCTCTGCATTTGGTTTCCGTGCTGTATTAATTCTATTTCATTTCTACTAATGTTTGGTTGTGGGGCCGATAGGAATGAGAGGGCGCCAAAAGTTACTAACTTACTCTACTGTGTATACATAATACAGCAAATACACACCCGCCGCGCAATTAACGTAACGCAATTGGAACCCGCGGAGCATTATATGGGGGGTAAAGCACGAAATGTACGTTAATAAAGTGAAGCACAAGCACAACCATCTAAGCACTCCCTGGTTCTAAAGTCTTGGGGGCGACAGTTACTCACGTACCTCTTTCTCTTTTCCCTTCCCACTTATCGATGCATGTGCCTGTAACTGTAAAGTCGTCATAAACGCGCATAACTGAATGTAAATACTTCATGTGTAACGGTCTCTTAGTCTCTCCCGCTTGCCTCCGCAGCTTCGGTACAAGGTAGGGACCGGTATTGCTGTTCAGGGACGTGCTGACAGGCCGCCTGCGCGAGCTGGCCTTGTGCCTATGGGCGCTATGTCCTTACTACTCGCGAGTTTTTTTTTTTTTTTTTAACCTTAGTATGGTCCTTTAAAGCGGGGTATGCCTGGAATTAAGTTGAATGGATTGCTACAGATTATTTCTCAGGACCTAACTGTCTTAAGCCAAGCCAGTCAAATCCACCATCGTTCAATTGGAATAACCCAGTTTGAACCGAAGTGGCAATCTGCGTGCTCTCTGTCTGCAGGCCCTCAAACCCGATTGTAGGCAGAGCACGGCTGTGACCTTTGTATTCTTTTAATAGGTTTGAAGCAGGGTGGTCTCGGGGGTTGAACCGCGTTCTTCCAGCTCAGGGTAACCCCTCTTTCCTGAATACTTACCCCTCGGAAGGGGGTGCCGTAGCCGCTATCGGCAGGGCACTAGTTGGGTTCTAATAAAATGGCGGCTTAAATGTCCCGCAGGCCAATAGTACGCCGTGACAAAAATCATCCCCTTTGTGGCGGCTTCCTTTGGCCACGTGACACGGACATTTCACGAGCAAACTGAGCAGCGAGATAAAACCGAGCACCCGTACAAGTAGTATCCTCAGGAAGGCAGATGGTCACCGGAGCGAAATACAACGGTTCAGCCCCGGAGACCCCCTGCTTCAAAAAACGCTGAATTGAGATGAACTCAACATGGTCTGCCGCTCGAAGGGCGCAAGACTCTCCTCTCCCCTCCCCCCCCCTCTCCTCTTCCCCTCCCCCACCCCCTCACGTATTTCAATTTTTCACAAGCTTGTCCAGGGTCTTTAGGATAATGCCATGTATCCTCCCCTTCTACCCCCCTGATAAATCCGTGACGTTAAGCCTACCACCTGGCAATACCCCCCTTTTTCTAACTCTGTGACTCAGGCCCTCATTCTCCTCCTCGTCTTGATTACTGTAACCTCCTTGCTGTCTCGACCCTTCTGCCGTCTCACCTGTCTCTCCCTTCAATCTATCCTAAACACTTGCTGCCATGAATCACACCTACCCTTTTTCCGTGAGATCTGTCGTCAGGCATCTCCCCTCCTAATCGCCTCTCCGCTTTCCATCAATCCCGCTCTCACACTCCATTCTCGCTTCTCTCTCACTTTTAAAGCTTTCCTCTTCGCCCCTCCTTACAAACAATCTCAGCCCTAATTTGCTCGTAATGCAAACCATCCAGACTCTTCTTGGCCGTTCTTCTCAGGATTCTTCTTTCACCTAACCGCCCTTTTGTATCTAAGCTGCCTCCTCCGCCTTAAAACTTTTTTCACTTACTTCCCCGCACCCTGGAAGCCTCTTTCCCTCAGTACCCGACTACACCCTCTCTATCCACCTTTAAGACCCACCTTAAGACAAACCTTTGCTTAAAGAAGCATATGAATAAGCAATGTGGATATTCTTGACCATGATACTAATGAGCTTGGCCCCCTGCTAGACTGCTACTTACCAGAACTCAAAAGAAAAGCTCCTACTGTCTCTGGTCTTCTCCCCTACCTAAATTAGACTGTAACTCCTGGGTGGCAGGGACTCTCCTCTTCCTTATGTTACTTTTATGTCTTGACAGCACTTATTCCCATGATTCTGTTATTTATATTATCTGTTTTATTTTATTTGATTACCGAATGCTAGTATCCTACTGTGACCGCGTATGTCATTAATGGCCGCTATATAAATTAAAGACGTACAATGCAATCGAGTGATATATAAACCCCCTATCACGCGGGACATTTTTCTTTTAGTCAACATCCAACATGGTCTCGATCAGTGTTTTCTCAAACAGGGCGCGTCGTCACACCCAAGGGTGCCCCAAACTAACCTTGGGGCTACTTTTTCTATTTTGGCGCCTTTTTAGAGAAGCACAACCCCCTGCACCTGCCCCATAATTACCATTAATAGTGGGGTATTACCGAAATACATTTTGCCTTGAGCACCGTGGCACAACAATTGTTTTGGGTGCTATAACCTTAAGGGTGCCCTGTGGGGGAAAAAACCCCAGGAGGTGGCGCTTTTAGAGTATTAACCCGAAGCGTGGTGATGTTCTGAATGTATCGCGGCTTAATTATTTGGGCATGACTTCCTCTGCAATTAACGCGTTATCGTGAGGACCGAGAGTGAAATGCTATTTAATTAAATATCCAATGATAGTTTCGTCGTCCCAGTTTGGTTGGAATTTAAAATGAATGCAAGTTGATTTACTGCCGGGGTACCCCAGAAACTGAATCAAGTCAATAGGAGTAACACTGTTGGGGGGTGGGGGGGTGGAAAGGCTGGGAACCCTAGTTTAAATCCACAAGTTCTGGTAATTCAGGATTTGTAACTTTACCTAAATAATGAGTTGATGTTTCCGCCGAGATAATCCGATAGGTATCCTCATAGCTAATATATACAAAACAAACGGTGAGGGAGGTCACGCCCATTTAAAGTCACGCGTGCGTGTGTACCACACACACACAACACACCACGACGCCACAGTATATGTTTTTTTTTTTTACAACAAATTACATCACCCTGGATAACATTATAACAAGTGAAATTAGTGGATGTGATGTTTATCAACTTTAAGACGCGATCCGAGGGCAAATATTTGATATTTTAAGCATAGGATTGAAGAAGGGGTCGTCTTCCGAGCTGAAAACCCCGTTAATGTCAGCTCCGGGACCCTTTGCTTTCGGAAGATGCTTACCTCTGTAGGGGCGCTGGTTGCCGCTGCACTAGCAGGGTTCTGGTAATGGGCGCGTCAAAGCTCCTGCACCCTGCGGCCAATAGGAAACCGTGATGTCACGTGCGGCTTCCTATTGACCCGCGTGACGCGGGAACGTTACACTTCGCCGAAATACCGGCGCCCCCTTCAGAGTAATCTCCGGAAGCAGGGGGTCCCCGAAGCTGAAAATTATGGGTTTCCGCTCGAGTGTGTGTGTGTGTGTGTGTGTGTGTGTGTGTGTGTATTATGTCAGGGCCCTGATCACTGCATCGCCCCCGATTCATAAAATCCACATGAGAAAAAAACTTTAACATCTAACCCCCCCTCCGAGGCACAGGGAGATAAGGCGACTTGCCCAAGGTTATATAGGACAATCTCTTTGATCCCATAAGGAGCGGCAGTAAAAGAGGGGTTCATGCCTGAATGCAAACACCCCCCCAAAAAACATAAGATTTTCATAATCTAGTTTCGGAGGTTACCACGGTTACCCTTTAACTGCTCGGGGGAGAGCTCCATTTTTAACCGCTTAATATTTCAAACGGAAAATCAGATTTAAAAAAATGAAAAAATACCGTCCTGTTAAGGGCACAAAGAGGTCTCCAAGGAACAAAATAAAATGTACAAAGTAGCAAACTGAACCCACCGGAGCTGGGGACCAGCTCAGACAGTCCTGGTTTTTTCGCTCTCAAAACGCCAATGTTTTTTTTTTTCCCTCCGGGTCTTTAAAATGAGGTAAGAGGAGCACGGGCGGAGTCAGATCCTCACACCCAGGTAGGGGCATTAGTCATTCTCCATACGCCCACGGGCAAACACATAAAGGGTTTCGCAATAGGGCTATCAGGACTGGCCGAACCCCAATACAACTGGAGTTTGCCCCCAAACTATCATTTCATAGGGTACAAGGGACTTAAAAACAGGGGTTTCCAATAGAAATATCTCCTGCAATGCGCTGCATTCCTGTCTGGCAGTGTAAGGGTTAACAAGTACACGTTCAACTTTAGATGGCAAATACAGGTTAAAGTAATATTTATATTTGCGTTTTTATGCAGCGCGGGCGGCGGACGCAGCCGTAAAAGTCTACAGCAAGCGCCTGGCCCGAAGAGCTGACAATCAAAGTGTAGCGCCCAGAGGCGGGGGATGACGCGACTTTCACAAGGAGGCTGGAATACGAGCCGGGATATCCCACTGCAAAGGCAGCGACGTTACCGCAAAGATAGTCCTTTAAAAATAAAAATGATAATAATAATTCCCCCCCCCCTCCCCCCAGGTAGCGTCTCCGAAACTGGACCGCGGTCACTTCAGGGCTGGGGACCCCCTGCTCCCGGAGACACTTGCCCCTAAAAGGTGACGCGGAGATCTAATGCAGGCTTAAAAGGGTCCCGCGGGCCATCAGGAAGCCCCAAGGGACGGCGCCGCGGGTTCCCAATGGTCCAAGTGACCTTTAAACCACCATATTGCGCGCCCAGCCGGGTGGTAAATATCTCGGAGCAGGGGGTCCGCGGAGATGAAATAAACGCGGGTCGGTTTCGGAGACACCACCCACCCCCGCTTCATGCCTACGGCAAACTGGGGGGGGGGGGGCAGGGGGGGGAAGAAACCAGGCAAAAATGGAGGCACAGGACACTGTGTGCCCTCTTCCGTTTCCTGGAAAACGCCCGCCGCGGTCACAGTGTTACAGTCTCCGCGGCACTGCCGACATTCAAAGGGTTAAAGCCGGGGGTTTCTCAACGGCAGTCCTCAAGACCCCAAAAGGTCAGGTTTTCAGGATATCCCTGCTTCAGCACAGGTGGTTTAATCAGTCTCTGCTTCAGCACAGGTGGCTCAAGTCTTTGACTGAACACCTGTGCTGAAGCAGGTCATTCTGAAAATCTGACTGTTGGGGGGGGGGGGGGGGGGGATCTTGTGCGACTGGAGTGAGCCCCCCCCCCCCTGTTAAAAACAAGGTTACAAAAAAAAAAAATAAACAGGAAAGTTTGAATCATATTTTTATTATCGGAGCTGAAAAAGGGAGTTTCAACTGCCGTGAATTTAGGAAGAGCGCGCGTCCGAGGGTCTCTCCGGGGCCCCCTGTAGGCCACATTTGGCACTGTGACACGCGGGTGAGTATACAGGCATACCCCGGTTTAAGGACACTCACTTTAAGTACACTTGCAAGGACATATCGGCCAATAGGCAAACGGCAGCTCACGTATGCGCCTGTCAGCACGTCCTGAACAGCAATACCGGCTCCCTACCTGTACCGAAGCTGTGCGCAAGCGGGGAGCCTATAGAGCCTGTTACACATGCGTTATTTACATCAGTTATGCACGTATATGACTATTGCAGTACAGTACATGCATCGATAAGTGGGAAAAGGTAGTGCTTCACTTTAAGTACATTTTCGCTTTACATACATGCTCCGGTCCCATTGCGTACGTTAATATGGGGTATGTATGTATAATACATAGTCTGGGGCAGATCCTCAACTGATTTATAAAGTGGTTAATATGGTTGTTTTTTGTTTAAAATTAAAAAAAAATGTTGGCTCAGATAATGTTTCACTGAAATGATGCGCGCCAGGCTGCGTCCCCACTGCGCGCGCCACGGCCCTCTGTGGGGCCAGCCCCAGTAACTACCTGTGCGCGCCTGCAGGAAGCGAGATGCGCGGCCGCCTTTGCCCAAACACAAGAAATATTGTTTAATAATAAGTTTCCTGGAGTCTATCAGATGGCGCTGATGCATGGAACGAGCGCCGCCAGGCACCCCGTCGCGCCCGCTGGGGCGACAGCACGAGAAATGTACCACAGCCACGAGCCACGTGACGGTGAAAGAGAAACAGGGGCTGTTCATTTATTAATCTCGGGAGCTCCTTGGACTCTCTCAGAGGAAGCCGCATTTTGATTTGCGATACCGAGACTATGACGCTTGCAATTTAGATTGTAAGCTCTCCGGGGCAGGGATCTCTTTTCCTACTGTAGGATTTTGCTTGTTGCATGCTAAACTCCTTGGATTGTCTCGTTTGTAAAGCGTTGAGTAGACTGCGAGCGCTAAAGATATACATCTACTAAAGTGCCGACAGTGTATGCAGTGCTGGACATAGAAGTTTGCAGACACAGCGATTCCCTGACCCGCAGAGCTAACAGTCTCATTTTGGTGCCTGAGGTACAATGGAGATAATAATAATAGTTTGTTCTTGTATAGCGCTTTACAGAGACATTCTACAGACACAGTCCCTGCCCCGCAGAGCTTACAATCTATTTTTTGGTGCCTGGGGCACAGGGAGATAAAGTGACTTGCCCAAGGTCACAAGGAGCCGACACCGGGAATTGAACCAGGCTCCCCTGCTACAAACTCAGTGCCAGTCATAAAAAATCTAAAATGTTATGATTCTATTTATTGTACATATATCTTTATTTATATAGCGCCACCCGGGAACAATACACGCGACGTGATATGACACAAAGGGAGTTAGCGCTTCAGACATAAAACAGTAGGAAGGGGAGTCCCTGCCCCGAAGAGCTTACAATCTATTTGGTAAGTGGGGAGAAAGGTGTTATATGTACAGTATGGGTGTTTTTCCATTTTGTCCTTTCAACATTTCGCCCAATCTTAATACCCGACTAACCCTCTCTATCTACTTAAAAACACACCTGCTTCAGGAAGCATGAGTAGCTCCGTGGCTAATACTATACACCTTAGGCCGCGCATATAGTGCAGGCGACGCGACGTCGCCCGAAAACAAATGCATTGCCGCTGCGTGCGCTTATAGTGCGCGCGACGGCGACAATGTGACGGAGCGACGTCGCAAAAACTGGTAGCCGGCAAAATGTGATTTTTTCAAGGGCTTTCGCCTCACGTGACGGCCCTTGATCCAATCAAATGGCCGGAAACCCGCGACACCGCCGCCCGGCAAAATATAACGTCACCCGTCGTGTCGCCATCGACGGCACTATTGGCGCGGCCATATACATAAACCCTGGCCCCTTGCAGACACACGTACCAGAACGCCCTCCTTCTGTATGCTCCTCCTACCAATTAGATTGTAAGCTCTTCAAAGCAGGGACTCCTTTTCCTAAATGTCACTTTTATGTCTGAAGCGCTTATTCCCATTATGTGTTATTTGTATTATTTGTTATTTATATGATTGTCCCGTGTATTACTGCGGTGAAGCGCTATGTGCATTAATGGCGCTATATAAATAAAGATATACATACATGCATACGTAGAGTGGGTGTTACTGCCCATCATTCTGCCTCACCCTAGCCCACCGTCTTTCTAGCGGGTAATCTGACATGCAGGGGACGTGCATAAAATCTGACGCACGAGCCCAACTACTTGTGGGTTCATTTGGGAACAAAGCAGGAAAAGCGCACAAAATATTAACATAGGGTATTGCCAGGTCTGCCAAGCTAATTCACCCCCATCCAACTCAGCTAAGCGAGCCAATACTATTTCCCTCCATATAAGACACTTTAAATGATTTTGTGTGTTCAATAATAATCTGACAGTGTACGCAGCGCTGCATACATTTTGCAGGCCCAATGCATTACTGCTCCAAAGAGCTTACACTCCAATTGTGACGGCAGTGGCACAAGGCGATAAAGCGACTTGCCCAAGGTCACAAGGAGAAAGGAAACAAGAGATCCGATAACAGGATCCAAGGTAGTGACAGAGTTACTCAGCATAGCTATACGGTGCTGCGTGGTGATTTTCAGGAGGGGGGAGCGTAAGATCTGTGCCAATCGATCGCCACCCTGACTGTGCAAAAGGCAAAAAAAGGAGCCAGTAATCCTAGCTGAAGAATGCACCTCCATGCACAGCTGAGCTGCAAATCTTACAGGAACTGCCCCCTGC
The DNA here is from genome assembly GCA_036426205.1 of Ascaphus truei. Taxonomy (NCBI): domain Eukaryota; kingdom Metazoa; phylum Chordata; class Amphibia; order Anura; family Ascaphidae; genus Ascaphus; species Ascaphus truei. Next base: position 3,064 of record WSYH01006550.1, on the reverse strand, counting down.
AAAATAAAAAAAACACATATTCCAAAACAGCCATTTCAATTCAACAGGGACAGCCTCCAACTCCAAAATGCAGCCTGCAAATGCACATATGCACTTTTGTTAATGCAATAAGTGCTAAGAAACTCCACCTTTCCCTCCTGCTGCATGCATGCTTCTCCTTGCAAACGCAACCCCCCCCCCCCCCCCCAAAAAAAGACCCTCTGCAAATACAAAATCCAGATCCCAACAATGGATTGCAAGTGAGCTGAGGAACCTTCAGAATTTAAAAAAATAAATGCAAGTCAATGCAACAAAAGGCAAACAAATTCATGCAATAGCAGTGGTGATTTCTCCTGCTAAAAAGGATCCATTTAGCAGGCATGTTGCATGCAAAGCCCTGCCTTGCAGGAACTGTGCACACACACAAATAGGCAGACACCAAACAGGAAATGCAACTACACCAGAGAAGCCTCAAACTTCAACATGCAATTGTATATTTCAGTATGCATGCATGCACTTTCACATGCATGCAGCAGTTTTTGCATATTCTGCAACCTTAGTGTGTGTGTGTGTGTGTGTGTGTGTGATCTTACCTCCTCTGGGCTGAGACATTGTCACCCTTGTGCTTTGATGGGGTGGGAATGGGGGGGGGGGGGGGGGGGGGGGGGGAGGGGGGAATCACCCCAAAAAAGACTTTGCCTTGCCTCTCTCCTGGATCTCAGTTTTGCAACAAAAGATGCACAAACTGCAGCCTCACAATCTTCATGCAAGTGGAGTTTTTTTTTTTTTTGGATGGGTGCTGCAGATCTCCTGTGCAGATGAGTGAGCTCTGTGCAAAGCTTGCACGCAAAAAAAATTCAAAGTGATTTTTATTTGATTTCTTTTGCAAATTGCAGCCGGTGATCCAGGGCTCTGTGCTGCAGCTACATGATGGGCCAGGACTGCCAGCTACAAAAAAAAAAAAAACCCTCCAAACTTGGATCTGGGGATCTCACTGCGCAGGCGTCCTTCCTGCGGGGGATGCCGGGAGTTGTAGTTCCAGGCGGGGACACAGGTGGCAGCACTTCCCCTTCAGCTTGTGAAGCTGGTTGCAAAGTTACTCAGAGTAGATACAAGTTTGCATGCTGATGTATATTCATCATCATCATCATCATTATCATTACTATTATTATTATTCAGTATTATGCATGTTAAATATATATCTTGATAAATAGGTTGTGTTTAATGTGTTTTATTTGCAAAGCTTAAATGTTACCATCACTATTATTATTTTAAATATTGGTATGACTGTTATATCATTATTAATATCTATATGATCATGAAAAATACATTGGAAGTGAAGATCACTTTTATTTATATATATATATATATATATATATATATATATATATACATCTCTCTCTTAATATATATAAATATATATATATATATATATTTATCTGGCTTTTCATCTGATTCCCATGCTGTGCGGTGTGCTCATTTGCATGTCATTTCCCAGAATCCCTTGCTGCACTGGAAGCACTGTATGCTGGGTGATAATGGTGAAAGGCGGGGTTGCAGACCTGTCTAAGGCTGCGTCCATAGGACTGCAGCCGTGCGGAGGCGCGCAGAGGCTGAGGGAAAGCGGGTGCTTTCCTGGCCTTGGTCCGCGTGCCGTCCGGGGCGTGTCGGGGGTAGGGGGCTGTGACGTCACGGAGCTGGTTCGCCCTCATTGGGCGAACCGCTCACGTGACCGGCCCTGCGCTCCCGTGAGCGCCTAATCTAAAAAATTAATAAGACGCGCGCTTGCGGACGCATGCGCGAGCCCCTGCTAAAGCCGCTCTCATTGCGGCTGTAGGGGCTCACTGCCGAGCAGCAGCGCGCCTCAGCACGGGTCAGCGCCTAAGCGCTCACCATGCCCGAGGCCTAAGGCTGGGGCCATAGAGGTGGTAGCAGGGCTGAGGCGCGCTGACGCTGAGGCTCGCCTGCTGAAATCTGCGCGATTTCATGCCCATGCAGGTGAGCCAGCGGGCGCGATCAGGAGGCGGGGGGAGACTGAGGGAGGCGGGGCAGTGACGTCGCTGGGCCAATCGCCCGCGACGCACCGACGTCAACGTCACGGCGCCGACGTCATGGCGCCGTGACGTTGACGCTGCTTCGCGCTGATTGGATGTTTTCAGCTGACAGCGCTCTGAAAAACAGTTTGGCTGGCGGCTAAAAATCCAGCGCCTCAGCACGCCTGCGGACGCTCGCGTGAGCCCCCTCTCAAGACATCCTCATGGAGGATGCAGGGGCTCAGCGCGGAGCGTCCGCACGGCTCAGCGCGGCCTGTCCTTCTATGGACTCAGCTTTAGACATGTGAATGTGCTCACACGTGATCTTTTTATTGGTTATATGCAATACGGTGGAGGTTTCTTGTTGCCTTTTTCACCCACCATAACTTAAAATGTGTATGATATATCTATATATCAGCTCAAATAAATTATACACTCAATAATTAGATACACTCACATACATGAGCATGTGTGGGTGATAACGCAATTGAAGTACTACATGAGTGCAAACGTAAACATCAAGAGATAAAGGCCATTTTGGGCCAATAAAATGAATTTGTTACATATTTATGGTGTGCCAATCCCTTTCTTGTTTCTGTACAGTACCTTATAGGTAGGGTGACCATTCGTACCGGTTTTACCGGGTCAGTCCCGTTTTTTTGTGTCCTGTCCCGGTTTTAAGTCGTCCCGGTTTTTGTCCCGGTTTTTGTCCCTGGTCCCGGTATTGCGGGGCAGCGGCGGTGAGGAGAATGCGGCGGCCGGTAAGTATTTTGTATGTGTGTGTGTGAATGCTGCCGGGAGGACTGAATGATGGAGAATGCCGGGGGCGGGACTTAGAATGCCGGCCGGCCCGCAGGGGATTGGATTAATGATTATGCCGGGGGCGGGACTTAGAATGCCTGCCGGCCCGCAGGGGATTGGTTGCAGGCAGGTCAGAGGAAGCCGGGGGCGGGACTTCCGCTTTGTGCAGAGCAAACGTGTCTTCCCGCACCCGGCTCCTCTGTGCGCGGTGAGTGTCCCCCTTCTGTCCCGGGTCCCAGCCAGGGGGGGGG